>JABUQX010108743.1:15000-27500 GCA_015478945.1 Trachelipus rathkii | reverse complement strand
CAAATATTTTCCATTACAACAAAGAAGAATCGCTTTTGTGTTATCCGAAAATATCTAGGAATTTCAAGAATCTTCACAACAACCTCCGTGGAAGTAGGAAGAAGACAGGAATTCTAACTTCTTTCTATTCTTTAATAAGTTTTATATATAAAATATTATACATATTTAAATATAGATAGGAGCTTGGAGCCGCAGAAGTGATCGGCAGAATAGCTGTGTCATAACCATTTCATTATCTTTGATTATCTTCCCTGTGCACACGTAACATCTTTATATATATACGTATATATTACTATATATATATATATTATATATATAGTATATATATATATTATATATAATATTATAATATATATATATATAAGTAAGTAATATTATTATATATAATATGATAATAATAATCTCATGGGAGGCGTGGCATTTTCCCCAGCAGTCATCGCCTAACAGTTCGTTCCTATTCCGAATTAATATATTATATCATATAGTATATCTTATAATATATATATATATATATATATATATTATATTATATATATTATAATAATATATATATATATATATATATAATATATATATATAATATATATTAGTTATATTAGTATTATACAACCTCCTGTGGCAAAATCCATTCCAAAATTTAACAGCTTCTTTTTTTGCTGAAAGAATGCTTTTCTATATCAAGATGGCATGACTTTTCTCTTAATTTTCTTGTTATGCCCCCTGGTCTCCCGTCCCTGCTCTAGCTGATGAAGAATTATTGGTCTCCATATTATCAATAGATGTAAAAAGTTTTGTAGAATTTGGTATCATGTCCCTCTGAGCATCGCCTTCTACTGCAAACATTCCAAACTCCTTCAGCCTGCTCCTCATAGCGTGCTTACGCATCAAACCCAAATCATCCTTGTTGCTCACTTTGCACACTCTCTAGCATATCTAAGGTCTTTCTTTAATAAGGGGCCCAAACTTGTGCAATATTATTGGCCTAACATACAGTAGCTATTATACAGTTTACTTTATTAACTTCCTTTGCTCTTGTAACAACATTGCGATTTTATTATGCCCAGACATCTATAGCTTTATTCCTTGCTTCCAACACTGATTAGCTACTTTCAATTACTGCCTTTATAATTACACCTATAAATCTTTTTTCTGCCACAGTTCAAGCTACCCCATTCATATCGCATTAAACACTTTTATTAGAAACCTAGGTGAAGAACCTTACAATTTTTACTCTAAAAATTCATTTGCCACTTATCTGTCCACACCAAGAAGTTTATCAAATCATTGTGAATCTTTATACATCCTTCACTTTCCTAACTGAGGTGGCCACTTTAGTATTCTGCAAACTTAGAGACCTTGCATTTAAGTCCATGCTCTAAATCACTTATATAAATGAGGAACAATAGTAACCCCAGCTCGTGAACCCTGTGGACAGCCAACGCTTCACTATTTCCCATTGATGATTAATTTGTCCATTTAGGTTGTACACACCTGTTTTCTATTCCACAATTACTCTTTAATCCAACCAATCCTTGAACACACTTGCTATGTTTCACCACTAGTCCCTCTCTCTATAAATAGCACCGATTCGCTTCCTATTGGTAAAATCGAAACCATCGAATCTATATCTCTTAATTTCATACTTTCTCTCCAAAGCAGCTCATCTGCCTCTATGCGTTTTTCTGGCGCTTTGATCGCGCTGATTGGGGGGCCTGCGTTGCTTCTACCTAACTATAATTGGAATGACTGCTTGTTGACTCTGATGACCTTCTGCTTCTGCCACTACCGGTGGGAGCTGTAATCTTGACGGGATGAGCAGGTTCATTCCTTCTTCGACTAAATCTTTTCTCCTCCTCATAATCCATGGGGTCGATCGTGCTTGGTTCCTGCATTCAAGCTAGAGACAGCGCGTATCGGAGTGGAAAAATTCTTCGTTCTCCTATCACTCTCGCCTAATTTTCACTCAGCTAGAAAATCGTTGCAGGGATCTCTTCGACGAGCAAAGCGGGGTTTTCATCAACGAAAGTGCGCTAACCTCCTTGGATCTCCTACTAACAAATCTTTCTGGCCCTCTTTGCCAAAAACATCTCTGACAACTTCTGTATAATCATCCTTTCCTCCCCTTATTCGATCTGATGGCTCTGTTGCTCACCCAACTCTCCAACTGAAAAGGTCAATCGCTCTTCGGCCTCCTATTTTCCCTAACTCAACCTTGGACGATTCTGCATTTCCTCCTCCTATCTCGCTTCTCCTTCTCCTGCTCAGGTGTCCCTATGTCTTGTACCTTGATTAAATTCTGATCGGTACACGGCTCCTGAGATCTATGGAACGTTAGGAAGGCGTGGCCCGGATGGCATTCATCCCCGAGTTTTGAGGGAATGTGCCTAACGTGCTGACCGCCCCTCGTTCAAACTATATTCTCTAGTCTCAATTTACTAATACTAATACTAATACCCCGCCCCTCTTCAAACTAATATTCTCTATGTTCTCAATACTACTCAATACTAAATACTAATACTACTATGCTCAATACTAATATTCTCTTTCCATCTCTGTGTTCCTCTGCTGAAGTTTAATCTCACTCACTTTAAACAGCCTGCGTCTGTCTCATCTGCGTAATTTGCGCTAGCCGATGAAACTTTGGTTGCAACACCCCCTCAACCTGAATAGTTCGTCTCCAAAAGAAAACAACTAAAAAGAAGAAAAAAATGTACACTCCTACCTATACCACATTGATATGTAACTTCTTCATACAGCCTGAATTGGGGAATCCTTATCAAAGTTTATATATCTATATATAATATATATTTATATATATACATTATATATATAATATAATATTATATCTATATATATTAAATATAGTATACTATATAATATAATATAATATAGTATATAATATTATACATATATATTATACTATTTATATATATAATATATATATATATATATAATATATATATATATATATATATATAAATATAAATATATAATATATATATATTATATATATCTAATATATATATATATATAGGAGAGAGAGAGAGAGAGAGAGAGAGAGAGAGAGTAGAGAGCGGCCGAAATAGTTTTTTTTTTAAATAGAATTTGAAGGAATAAAAATAAAAAAAAAAACAGCAAAAATAATCAAATTCATATTAAATTAAAATATAATGAATAAAATAATAATAATAATAATAATTATAATAATAATAATAATAATAATAAATAATAATAATAATAATAATATAATAATATAATAATAAAAATGACATAATAATAATAATAATAATAATAATAATTAATTAATAAATGAATAATAATAATATATATTTAGTGTTTATTTTTCAAAGTAGTTTCCCCATTAAAATACATTTTCTTTCAAGGGAAAACGAATTTTTTGCCAATATTTTAAGTTGTTTCATCATATTTCGTACTTTATAAAATACATATTATTTTTATATCTAAAGTAAGGAACTTTAAGTGATCTTTTTTTGTAAAAAGAAATTTACTATTGTAATTCACTGATTCTAATAAGAATTTTCAATTTATTAAATTTCTTTAATATATTACTATATTTAAGAAGTCCGAAGTTTGAACGAAATTTTAAAGTACTTATGCTTTTATATGAGAAACAAATTCGCTCAAATAGTTCTTGACCTACATACCACGATTTGTTATTTCACTAATACAATTTTTTGCGCAATTTGATTGGTGAACTATTATATAATAATAATGATAAATGTGCTCGCAATTGATCCTACAAATTTACAGATTTACCATGGCATGTTTATATTAATATTTAAGTTCATTGTAATTGATACCGCTTTTTCAAGCGCATAATATATTAATATTATATATATATATAATATATTATATATATAGTAATTATATAATATATATTATTATATTATATATAATATATTATATATATATATATATATATTATATTATATATAATATATATATATATATATATATATAGAACGGAATATTAGAATATAATTGAAAATGAAATAATAAGACAATTTTGAAAAAAGATTGATTTATTTTTTTATCTCATCTGGTCAGTCATCGGCGCATCAATAGATGACTGACGCTTTCGTCCACTGATATATATATATATATAATATATTAAGTATATATATTATATACTATAATATATATATATAATTAGTATATTATTATATATATATATATATATATATAATAGTATATACTATAGTATAATATAAAAAATAATAAATAAATAACAAATACAATCAATAATTAATATTAAATTATTAAAAAATAATTAATAAGTTATGCAACATTTTTGCTAAAACTTAAAATCGAAATGAACTTATATATATATATATATATATATATTATTATTATATATATATATATATTTATTATATATATATATAATATATATATAATAATAATATATATATATATATCATAGTATTATATATACTCTGTATAATTTCTGCTACCAAACGCTCAGAGTGGTCATAAAGTCTTCTCAAATGATTCACTGCTCCTGGATCGCGAAGAATATTTTTTATTACCTTCTTCAAGCTTTCTAATTCTTTAACATATCTTCGTTCCCTTAGCTTTCCTATCTAATATATATAATAATATAATAATATATATTATATGTATAATATATATATATATAGTATATATATATATAAATATATATATATATATAACAATATAATAATATATATAGTTTCAGTTTTATAACAATAACAACAACAAATCTAGCGTGCAGTAGCTAGTATTAATGTATAATTATCATAAACATTATCTTTACAAGTAAATCATAAAAAATCTGCAATTTATAATCTACTATTACTACCATCACTACTACTTCTACTACTACTATTACTGTTTTTAATTCAATAGTATGTACTGCAGCAAATATGGATAATAATAATACTATGCCCAAAATTATTTATTATTATTATTATTATATTATGATATTCATTATTATTATTATTATTTATGTATTATATTATTATTATTATTATTATTTATTATTATTATTATTATTATTATTACATAATTTTTATTATTTATATTATTATTTACTGATTATTATTATTATTATTATTATTATTATTATTATTATTATTATTATTATTATTATTATTATTATTATTATTATTATTATTATTATTATTATTATTATTATTATTATTATTATTAAATTCGTTAATATTTATACTAAATATTATTAAATTACATATTTCAGTTATTATTATTATTATAATATTGTTATTTTATTATTATCTATTAACATAATTATTATTATTATTATTATAATTATATTATTATATTATTAATTAATATTATATTATTATCTATCTATTATTAATTATTATTTTTATTAAATTCGTTAATATTTAATACTAAAATTATTATTTAGTTTCATATTTACAGTTATTATTATTATTGTTGTTATTATTATTATTATTATTATTATTATTATTTTTATTTTATTATTATTATTATTATTATTATTATTATTATTATTATTATTATTATTATTATTATTATTATTATTATTATTATTATTATTATTATTATTATTATTATTATTATTATTATTGCTTCTATTGTTAGGCGTATTGTAATTATAAATCATAAGTATTAGTATTAATATTATTAATAAATTAATTTTCCTTTCAAATATTATTATTATTATTATTATTATTATTATTATTATTATTATTATATTATTATTATTAATTATTATTATTATATTATTTAATTATTATTATTATTATTATTATTATTATTATTATTATTATTATTATTATTATTATGAAATTTCTAACTCAAAAGAATTTAAAATTAGATCTTACTATAAGTCATTCAAACTTTCTTTCATATTTTCCGAAAGAGCTAATGCGACTAAGGAGAAAGTGAGTCATGCAGTATACCAATTTTACTGTAATTAAGATGGCTGTAATACCTCTTACATCGGGTATACTACAAATTCTCTCAAACTTTGCTTCTCACAACATAGATACAAGCCTAGTAAGATCTTCAAATATTTAAAAAATGGGCACGAAACCCTCAGAACTAACTCGATATTTCCAGTTTTAACGTACTATACGGATTACAGAGCAGGAAATGTTTTGGAATTGAGACTGACTGAGTCACTTTTAATCAAAAAGTACAAACCAGTTATCATTACCAAGTACAATGAAGAGGGAAATTTTTTGTACATCTTTTGAGTTTTACTGGGTAGAGAATCTCTTTATTAATTACACTATGTAACACCAAAAATGTTTGTTTTTATTGAATCTTATATATTTTTTGACGCTGAACATAAAAATGACCTTCATTTTTATCTATCATCGATACTTTGAGAGTTATTGCAATATTTAAGTTTTGGCAATTGTAAGGTTTGTTAATGAGCTTACACTGTAGGTACTATTACAATTTTTTATTTGAAGGTTTAAATTTTCGACAATACCATGGAATGTCAGTTTACAACATCCATACTAATATCCCCATAATATAAGTCAATGCTTTAATAATGCCAAAACATGCTACTTGCATATAAAAGTGCTTTGATCGTGCTTTTTTCCATTCTTCTTGAGTAATTGGTTTCTCTTATCCCAAACCACATATAATGCAGCCCATCAATGTGTACTGATTCCAACGTCTCTGGTATCGACCTTTCTATTGTCTGAATATCCTGGTGAAATCTTTCACCATGTTCCTTCACTTACATCCCTAAATTCTCTCGGAAAAGTCAAAATGCGAGTGTAAATAACGCCCCTTTAATGATTATAAATTTTTTTATAACAAACAATGAGCATTTTATCATGCTGTTTGTAATTTGGATCCTTACAATTTCCTAAAAATCCTTGAACCACATTACGGAATGCACACCAAGCATCATTTTCAATTATGCTCATCTTTTCCTTCAATTTAAGCATATTTCAAGTCAAGTTTAATGACTTATCGATCTTCCCAGAAAAAAAAGAGAAAAACCTGCTACAGTAATATATATAATTATATATATATATATATTTATCTATTATTATAGATATATATATATATATATATATAGTATATATATATATATAATATATATATATATATATATATATATATATATATATATATATATATAAGAAGCTGCTGCATATATTTGTAGAAACATACATTTCTTCTTTCACATGTCATGGACTTGTCATAAAACAATTTTACTTACAGAAGGGGTGGTGAAGGTATAGGGTAGTTTTCATTATGAGGAACTGGGGGTTCTGGATGAAGGAATATCTGGGTATGGAAGAGATTGCTTTTCCTTCCTTTTCCAATATTTTTGTAAAATCCACCATATAAGAAGTAGCAGTCCATCATATGTTCGTTTTTTGGCTCTCGCATAATTCTGGAATAGCCAAAGCATTGCTTTTCTGTTTCCTCGTACCCTCCATCTGGATTGGTTTTACCCACTTACCCACATATAAAGGTGCCTAGTGCTTAATCTTAAAGTCACAATAGGCATAAATACCAGAATAAAGTAGTAGCTGTACGCTATCCAATTACTTGGTTTTTCCCTTCACGATTTTGGTGAAATGTTGCTTAGAACTAACATAATATCCACACACATAACAAAATGAATCTGCCAAAGTTGCTAATGATGGAGACTGCAGTGTAGTACGTAATGGAAGAGTGAAAGTTAAAATCATTATTAAACTATAACCTATTCGCTCGTGATTAGAAATTTCAAAAGATTTAAGGTGTTTGAAGAAGGTTTTATATCTTGATCCATTTCATACTCCTCTAAAGCTCCAACAATTGCTTTAAAAACTTTTCTAAATCGTAACTTTCCACCCACCTTGTTCGAACACGTCGTGTTAGTTTTGTCCATTCTGTCTCTGCGAAAAATCTTTCCTATTTTTATATTAAAATAACTTCCGCCATGGGAACCTAAAATATTGCCCAGTTGTTTTCATTGTGCCAATATAGTTTCTAATATGTTGTACTCCAATGAAAATAAAATGTCGATGGACATTTTCGACAGCTTGAACACTTCTAAAACTTTTCTTCATTGCTGCTTCACCATCGCTATTTATTTCAACCTTCTTAGTACGTATTGCTTCCGCTAGACATTCTCCTTTCGTGCTTTCATCAGCCACTAGACGTAAGAAACTCTTCATGATCACAAAATATGTTTTCCTTATCATCTAATATATATATCTTAATTTGCTTAGGTATTCTTTTATTATTCTTATAAAATTAGTAAATAAAGACTCAAAAGCATTCAAAATATTTTGATAGTTTAAATAAATCTTCGGGAGGGGGAAGTTCAGACCTGCCTTACCCCCCCCTTGGTCTACGCTTGTCCTATTTTCAAACTCTATCAATGAATTGAGTGCAATATGAATATGTTAGCCTATTGGCAGAACACAATATGTGTGCTGGAAAAAAATGTGGCCCTTGATAGAGATATTCTGATTTCAAATTTGGTTTTCAAAAGAAACAACTGCAAATGGGTCATGTCACAAATTTTTGTGTTTAGTGTATGCAGGAGAGTTTTTCCCCTATTAATGTAATGTAATTTAATATGTATAAAATATGAATGCAAAAAAAAAAAACAACATAACATAAAAAAGTTTATTTTTATAATCAAATTTTGCTACCCCATGAAAAACTAAAAAAAACTAACATTTTTTGGCGTTCGTTCCTACTAATTTTTTTTATTTTCCATTGATTTTTCTCAATTTATTTTATCTTTTCAAAGAAGATTTTATAATGTCTTTTTTTTCAATCCTTTTTGTGTAATATTTTTCATAGCCTCCGTCAGGATTTTTTTTATCCTAAAATGATTTTTTTTTAAATGAAAGAGATAACTTTTTTAAGTTACCGAATCAAATTATATTGCATATCTTGAAAATGACTGTTGAGTTCTGTTTTGTGTTTATTCCATCAAATTTTGACCAAAGAAATTTAAATTTGAAAAAAAACGTACAAACTATTGGTGCGATATTTGGCAGCACGTGAAAAAAAAAATCATTCGCATCTTTATGTATAAATATTTGTATATTAATTATTACTCCGTAACAAATACTCATGAAAATAGTTGTGAATTATCAAATAGGAGTCTTCAGGCTCATAATCCACTACGTAATATTTTAGCAGACAATTACAAAGTAACTAATGTACCTTCAGTTACGGATATAGATCTACCTCCATCCTATTCTATTGAAGGAGAATTGTTCTTACCTAGGAGAAACTTAAGATCATCAATTAAACTTACTTTATATTTTTTTTTCCTCTGATGTTGATTCACAAACTTTAGAACATTTATAAACATTACTTACTTATTCTGAGAGGAATCAGTCTTATATGCTGTGATTATAGATCAAATTTTTTTTAGGTTTAAGAGTATTTATGTATAATTATCTAATTTCTGATAGCGATATCAGTACCTCGAAATTTCCAATACAAACTATTGAAGAGGGTAAAAATTCGTGAAAATTTGTAAAATTTATTCTTTTTTTTACTGTCATACTAATTTTTAAACCTACAGAGTAGACAAAATTAAAGCCAGCTACCAGGTTATATTTTAGGGCTATTTATATAACATGTTTGATTCTGTTTCAATAGCATGTGATCACTATAACAAAATTGTCATGGCGTGTCAGAGTTAAATGCTTAGTATTTAAAAAACATTAAAAATAAAAGTTGCGTAACTACTTTGAAAATTCATGAAATGTAGAGAATGGAAAAAAAGAAATGGAGAATATTTTCAATTTTGAACCTTTGCTAATATAAAGAGAAAAAAATCTGTACAAAGACTTCTTTTTATTTTTCAATATTTGGAAGGGAACTTAAACCTAATACAACTAAATGTTTTTTTTTTTTTGTTTTTTTTTTTCAAAAAATTTGATATTCAACCATTTTGTATACATAAAAATCTTTGATGGAAGCTTTGTAAACCCGTATAATATATCTCCTATTAAAATATAGATAAAAATGAATGAATTGTAAAAAAATATTAAAAGCAAACTTTCTATTTCAACAATTTTTGAGGTTAACATAATGGAATTTTACTAAAAGTTCAATTTTTATCAGTTTAATAAAACTCAAGATTGCTTACGCATAGATTCCGATGTGTTAATTATTGTACAATTTAAACTCATTTTAATATTTTCGGTCAGGATAGCTTAAATGATTCAGCGCATCTTAATTCAAAAAATTAAATCAAATATATTTTGCAAAAATTGCGTATGAGCTCTTTGTCAGGTGAAAATTATTTACTTTTGAGCAAGTAAGAATTAGCTGCATTGCCTAAGCTCTCTCACGAAAACGCCTACTGTAGATGATAAGGAGAATAGTATATAATAAAGGTCCTCAAGATAACAATGATTCTTTAGTTTCTTAAATACAAGATACTTAATGTTACACCCCTTAAACTAAAATTCAGTAGGTATATCTAATTTCACCTATAGTGAAAAGGTATGTTATTAAATAAATATATTTGCATAAAATTTCAAATATGGTATACTAGATTAGATAACTACTTCTGACGGAAGAATATCCGGCCTCTGGCCGGAGCAAATTATTTAGGCCGGATGATCAGAGAAAGCCTTCGGCGTCAAGCTTATGGCAGGAGTTACAACACTAATTTTTATTATTATTATTATTATTATTATTATTATTATTATTATTATTATTATTATTATTATTATTATTATTATTATTATTATTATTATTATTATTATTATTATTATATTATATTATTATTATTATTATTATTATAATTATTATTATTATTATTATTAAATTTTAATTATTATTATTATTATTATTATTATTATTATTAATTATTATTATTGATAATATTATATTGATTATTATTATTATTATTATTATTATTATTATTATTATTATTATTATTATTATTATTATTATTATTATTATTATTATTATTATTATTAATATTATTGATTATATTATTATATTATTATTATTATTATTATTATTATTATTATATGCAGTACTAAAAATAGTAGAAGTAGTAGTATATTAATAATAACTTATCAAAATATATTCCCTTTTTTTAGTCGTGACCTTATTACGTTACTGTTTAAAAAGACAAACAATAAATACCTTGATATTCAACAATTCCGTTACGTCTGCTTCTGTCCAAAGTCGGTGGATCTTCTCCTTCCTTTTCTTCAGCTTCAATTCTTTCATTAAAACTATTCATGGTATCTTGTAAACTCGTAAAAAGTCCCTGTAGCATGTTGGATAAATGTTTGGCTTTTTTTAAATTTTTATAGCCTATAGAACAGTTTTTAAGATTAAGTGATATATGACTTATGTTATTTTGAATTATTTTAAGCTTCTCCGTTAATTGTTCAAGCTCCTTACCACTGTCTTCAAGTACACTTTCATTGCACGCTGCAGAAGCGGTCGAAAAGACCAAAGGAGTTGTATCTATGTTAAATAAAGGGATCTCACTATGTTTTGCTGACATTGATGAAGTTACGCTTGTTTTGAGTAAAGTCGTCGAATGCTCTGTTCTCCAGAAGTCTGAGGCTAGTTTGATCGGTTGATTTCTTCCGTATTTGTAAAAAGAATGCTAGGGCTAGTAGGACTTGTTGAGTATATTCCTGATGTATGTTTTGTCTCCCCTGATGCTGTAGATATAACACTTGATTGTTTTTCTTTTGTAGGTTCTGAAAGACCGCTAGAACTACTAGAGCTTGCTGTGTACATGCTCGTCGTAAATTCCTTTTCCCCTGCTGTTACAGATGGAATATTAGGCTCTGTTGCTTCTGTATATTCAGAAATTTCACTAGAACCACTATAAATAGTTGAATATATTCCTGTATTCTGCATCGGCTCCCCTAATGTTACAGAAGGAATACTTGAATCAGTATATCTAAAAATTTTCACTTAGAAGAGTATATTCCTGTCGTATGTATCGTTCTTCCTGATGGTTGTAGGTGTACACTTGATTGTTTTTCTTTTGTGGGCTCTGAAGGACCACTAGAAGCCAATAGAACTTGTTTGGTCGTATTGCTCCTAATGTCAGGCTATCTTTTGATGCCGAAAGGAGATATTGTTGGTGCCGATTCTTTCGTAGGCCTGAGTGAGCTTACTAGAAACGCATGGTTTCCGAATGTAAATACTAAAACATTTGAAGTTTCTTACAATTTTCTCTGTGCTTGGTGAAATATATTAATTTAGTTGTTCCTCCTTCTATAGAAGTTTCTGTCTGTATTTTCATAAGAGTACTTTCATAGAAGTGGGAGTTGACAATTAGAGTCTCTGTGTTTCTTTTTAAATGTGTTGATTTCTGGGTTTCTTTGAGTTTCTCAGTGTTTTCGATTTTAGAGGTCTTCAGTGTCTGTGTTCTGCAATTTATTTCTCTGTATTAATTTTTCTTCTCTGGTTCAGCTTTTGTTCTTTCTACGCGTACGAATGTATCTAAATGCTATCTTCAGTAAACCATCGCGCTTAGAAGCTTCTTCTCGTTTTCT
>JABUQX010108743.1:0-7500 GCA_015478945.1 Trachelipus rathkii | reverse complement strand
TATTTTTAAAACTATTTATGCTATGTTATGTTAACTACTTATCAACAGTATTTTATCAAAATTAAAATAGTTACAAATTCTCAAAGTTTTCAGGTAAAAATTGTAAATGCTCAATAAACTTTTGATGTTTATTAACATAATGATGTAAAGTGAATCAAGTAAGTAGATTAATTACACTGTGCATGGTAATGTTTTATTGTATCCCATACTTTCAGAAGCTTTCTAGATTTTAATTTCAGTCTTATAAGACAATCTTTCTGATGTAATCCAACAACACAAGCTGCTGCTTCTGTTATCATCACTTTTACATGCTTCTCAACATTTTGATTATGACATGGTTGATCTGCTATAAAGGGATTCGTTCTTAATTTTTCTAGCTTCTAATTTCAGAGGTGGTTCCTTTATTTTTTGAGAAGATAAATTTATCAAATTATAATTGGATGATGCCTTTGTACCGTACCTATTTTTGGAACGGTAAACTTTCTAATCTCAGGTTTGAATGGAACTTTTTCACCAGCAATCTTATTACGCTCTTGATAATTTGATTCTGAATCTTTAACGTATCCTCTGCACGTTAATGTTCTGTTTAATAGCAATGTTTCTACTTGGCTGTCATCATTACCCATATGCTAGTTTAAAGTGCTTCTGACATGGGGCCTACATTGATTCCGTTTCTAAATTCTTAGGTTATTCTTTTAATCTTCTTAAAATCTTATTATCCTTTTAACAATTTTTAAGAAATTTGGAGATCCTTTAATGTGTCTATAATTCTGTTTAATCTCAAGTCAACTAGGGATAGGTATTAGGATGAAAATTTCAGTGATCATATTTATTAAGTGAAGGTTTATCTACTGATGTATAATACTTAATAATTCTGTTTGCTAAATTTAGCCATCTATAATGTGAAAGGAGCCCAGTTTCTGGTCAACATTTCCTATCATAACAGCCAGTGCAATTCTGCGAGGCATAAATACTGATGTCTAAGCTTAAATGTCACCCAAAAACTTTCATGGAAGGACAGGGAAGTGGTGAAATAACTAATACGTTTAAAAAGATGCTATTCCCCCCATTCAAAGACACTCTGCCCCTAATTATTTTCCTATTCGTCTTATGAAAGCAAATCTGGACTTTTGGTAGTCCATCTAGCTCAATAAATATGTAAATAGTGTGCCGAAATGAGGTAGCTCATTGTTGTGGAGAAGGCAGGTACTCCATTGCAGTTGGGTATGAGTTAGTACTGCTAAGCGACCGAAGTGTCCTATTGTGCTCGGGCATTTGTTAATCCATTAGACTATCAGTAACATGTTTTATGATCCATTGTGTTTCTTTGTGGTTTCAAACAGCTTTCTAGTGATAGTAGTTACTTTTCTATATTTTCTGGAGTGACGTGTGTTGCCTGAAAGGAAATAAGTAGAAAAAAATTATCAGTTTTCAGAGTTAAAAGAAAAAAGCTATCAAATTAAATGCTAAAAAAATCTAATTGCCCATATTGAAACTTTATGTGCAAAGTGGAAGACCCTTATACGAAATATATACCTGTTGGCCGATACCAACAGGATTGTTCTTCAAAATCTCTAGTATATGTAGTATTTTGCATTTCTTTGGCCTATTAATTACTAGTGTGGCATCTTCCTTCCATCAATATAAAAAGAATTGCGATAATGAACACTGCTTTGTTCTTCTTTTCTTGTTGTTCTCTATAGTTTCTTTTTGATCTGGTAGAAATATTGCATAAATTCGTTAGAAAAAAACCTATTTCATATTCTATTAAAATTCATAAATCACTCGAATATTTAATTAACAACAATAATAGCAGCAAGTATTCTAAATTTTAAGATTTGAAATCTTTGAAGACGGCTAAAGCAATTGGCCAGAAATCTCCAATTCTATCACTTACCTCGTACAATCGCACATCGTACTAGTTTGAATTTAATCCATTTGGGATTCACCAGAAGTAGAGGAAGTGGGGTTGGCGAAATAAATATACTTACTGAAAGGTTAATGATTCTGAATCACAACTATCATGCCTTATAATAGTTCTCTTCATTTTCCATTTGTTTTTTAATATTTGTCCATTATATAATATATACTATATATATATATATATAATACTATATATATATATATTATATATATTATATAGTATATATATATATATATATATATATATATAGTATTATATAATATATATATATATATATATATCAGTATGTAATATAATTTGGAATTAGATAAGGCATACCTTAATTGTTCATTTGCCGTTGTTTATCTCACTAATTAACCATTTCCGGAAATTTATGGTCCGAGGTAAATTGTGTTCTCATTATATTACAAACTTCCCTTTCCGTTTCTCCTTTTTGTCTTTAGAGGAATCCATGTCATCAGCTTACATTCTTGTTCAATGCGTCCAGTTTATTCTTATTTTCTATCATTGCAAAAAAAATGTCAAAAAGTTTATTTACTGTGGTTGCAAGTAAATTCACCAAGATCTTTCTTAAATTTCTGTCCACGTTTTTTCCTTTGGGTATCCGCTCAAATCTGTTTATAAATAAAAATACATAAATAAAATGTTTGATTTTTATTATAGATTTGAAATGTGGAAAAACTTAAATTTTTGGAAGTAAAACTCACCTTGAATATCTTTCATCAACTTGTGAAGGTTTGCAGTAACTTAAATTAGCGAACCTGGGTAAAGGGGGTGTACATTGCTTCAAATCTAATTCCCAGCACACTCACCACTATACATCCGCTTAGCCAACCGATCATCATCCATCCTTTCCATATGACCTAACCATCTCAATGTACTCTCGTTTATTTTCTCATTTCTTCACACCACACAAACTTCCTTAGTGCGTCCATTCCTCATTTTATCAAGTCTCTTATTCCAGACCATAGTTTCATTACTATATACATTAACATAGGTAACAACATACCCTCAAGCAAAACCCTAGCGCACTCAAGACTTAATCCCTTTATATCCACCAGGAATTTAATTGCACCAGCCTCCTTCCAACCATTCACAACATTCCTACTACACTCTACATCATCCGATCCTTTTTCATCCAACATATTCCTAAATATTTAAACTCAGACACCTGTTCCAGTTGCCCTCAGCATCAACAAATTTCACACCATGACTCCCTCACTCGCTACTATAACTTATTCTTTGACATTTATTTTTCAAACTCTTCCTTTTACACTAGCTTTTTCAAAATCCCATTCGTATACAAAGTGAATGACCAAGGAGACATGACACATCTCTGCCTCACTCCGCTATTAATATTAAATCAATCACTTTCAACTACATTATTAATACACACGCTTCACTATCGTCATACATACTTTTGATTCCATTCAGAAGTCTACAACCAACACCGTATATCACTTACACCTGCTATCATTGGTTTTTAGTACATTCAACCACGCTTCTTTTTTACTTTTAACCGCTTACATTTCACCCTTCATTCCACCCCACTGTTACATTGTTTACTCCCTACTTTAGCACTCCACATATTTCTCTTCACTACTAACCAAACGATTCCTTCATTTGCGTCCAGATTGTTCAGTTCATCTTGTTTACATTCAAGTGATTTATTTGCAAGTACTCTAAATACTTTAACTTTTTACCTTGTTCATTTAACTTTTCACTCTTAATTACTTCCACTTCTTTTTATATCACCTTCCTCTACATCCAAGCCCCTGTTAACTTAATTCTTACATAAAACAACATAATAATTCCAAACCCCTTCATTGATTTAACATCCAACAGATACTTCATCTCCTTCCTCACCAACACAAAATCCATCATACTTTACACTTGGATATCATCTCTACCTACACCAACTCGTAATATTATGAATACTCTTTGGTTGAGAAAAGTATGTCTTTACACACTTCTCTCTCCTCAACAGAAATCAATACCTTCCTACCTTCTCATTTTCTCCTGTCACCAAAGCGCCACTTGTTATGAACCATCCCTTTTCTGATCCTATCCAACCATTGGTCACCCAACCACAATCAATTGAAGCTCTACCCACCCCATCCAAAAACCATCATTCAGATTATCCCAGAAAATCGCACTCTCCTCAGCATCACTCTCAAATGGACGATATGTCACAACCACACATACAATGACCTTTTCAAGCATAAAATTTAATCATTATATATGATAATAATATAATATAATATATTATAATATAATATATATATATATATATATAATATATATAATATATATATTATATATATATATATATATATATATATCATTATATATTTATATATATATTTATTTATTTATAATTTCACCCTCACTTTTGTCCGCTTGAGCGGGTGGTAGTGGGCGACACCTCCTCATATCACACCCCCCCTCATTCTCGCCCTCAACCCACCTCCTCACCCCACTCTATCCCTCGCCAGCACCCTACCCTCTTCTCCCTTACATCCCTCCCTCCTCCAGCATCTCCTTATATCCATCCATCCACCTCCTTCTTGGTCTCCCCCTTCCTCTCCTTCCTATCCCCTCCGCCTCCCAAACTCTTCTAACCACTCTCTGTTCCTCCATTCTCACTAAATGTCCATACCATCTTAACATTCCCTTCTCCGCTCTTCCCACCAGACCATTCCTCCAATCACATCTCTCCCTCACCACCCCTATCCTAATCCTTTCCCTCGTGCTAACCCACCAAACCCGCTCCACCCCTTTCACATCTCAAATACTTCCCAACTTTTCCTGGACCTGGCATTCAACCCCCACGTTTCACACCCAGACAACACCGCTGGTACACAGATTTTTCAAACATACTTATCTTAACTTTCTTTGATAGATCCCCCCTTTCCATATTTCTCTCAGACCACTCAAAGCTCTAATTCCTTCTCCTACTCTATGTTCTATTCTCCTTCATCCCTCCCCCCTTACCCCAATCCATCCCTAAATATCTAAAAATCTATACTTCATACCTACCACCCCCTACTCGAACCTCTAACCCCTCCCCCTCCCCACTTTCTCCTCCTCAAACACTAACACTTTACTCTTACCTGGATTAATTTTGAGCCCCTTTTGTCCACACATTCTCTCAAACTCCTTCACCAAATACCTCAGCCCTTCCGCGTTCTCCGCCACTAGGGCAGTATCGTCCGCGCAAACAGTATCATGTTCACTTCCCTTCGATCATTCCCATTCATCAATTCAACCCCCCCCCTCTCTCACCATTCCTCTGCAAAACACTCTCCATAAACAAATGGAATAGCCACGGCGACATTACACACCTGCCTCAATCCTCTCACCACCCCCAACATCTCACTCTCCCCTCCTAACACTTTCACACACATTCTACTAATTCCTATAAAAAAGCCCTAATACCTTTCCCTAAATTACCCCCACCCCATTTTCATCCAACACCCTCCACAATTCACCCCTATTCACTTCTATCATATGCTTTTCTCTAAATCTAAAAAACACCCATACACTTCCCCTTTCCTCTCTATACTTTTCCCCACAACATCTTAGTGTAAACACTTGGTCCACACACCTTCTTCCTCTAAATCCTCCTTTTCTTCCCCCATTCTCCCCTCCGGAAACCTCTTTAACCTCTCAACAGTATTCTTCCGCTACACTTTCGCCTACCACACTTAAAGACATATACCTCTTATAATTTCACATTCCATCCATCCCCTTTCCCCTTATACAGGGCAACCAAACAACCATGCCTCCAAATCCTGTGGTACCTCACCACTCCTCCAACATATGTTATAACCTATACAGCCATTTCTCCACCCCTATACCTCCCTTCTGCAACATTTCCTTTCTCACACCATCCAGACCTGCGTACTTCCCTTTTTTCCTTTAGTTCAAGGCCCTAATCATTTCCTCCATTTGTATTTCATGCCTCCCCCTCCCTCGCCACTTCATTCCCCATCCTCACCTCCTGCATATCTTCCTCCCCTACCTCACCCACTTCATTCAAATAGTCCACTAAAATACTCCCCCCACCTCTTCCTCACCCTATCCTCTCCTCCTATCCATTCCCCATCTCCCCTCCCTTAATCCTCTCCCCAACCCCTCTTTCTTCTTTCCTTTTTTTATTAACTTCTTCCCAGAACATCTTACTCCCCGCTTCAAAATTTTTCCGTCACTTTTCTACACCATTCCTCTTTTGCTCTTCTCTTCACCCTCTCCAACGCCCTCTTTGCTTCCACTCTAACCCTTCGATATTTTCCTCCCAGCTATCTTCTCTCCTACTTCCCAGCCATTCACATAGGCCTCCTTTTTCCTTTTCACACCTCCTTCACCTCCTCACTCCCCCATTCACCCCCTTTCCTTCTGCTTGCACCCACCCTTTTTACTCCACATCCCCTTCTAGCCTCTCACATATTGCCTCTTTAAAACTCTTCCACTCCCCCTCCACCTCCCCAATCCCCGTCCGTCCCTCACGTTTCTCCACCTATCTCCATACCTCTCCTAAACTCCCTCTTACACACTGTCTCCTCCAATTTTCCACCCTTTACACTTCACTCTCCTCGTTTCTACCCTCCCTAACCGTCACCTCTCCTCCCACCCTTATTCTAGCAACCACCAAATAGTGATCCCGATATCCCCCTCCCCGCCCCTCTAGAATACAATGTACAGTCTAATTTAATCTACCTCTATTCTTCCCATTTACACACACATAATCTCAAGTATCGCCTTCCCCCCCGTTATCTCACTCTTCCATGTATACTTATGATTTTTCGCTTTTTTTGAACCAAGTATTCCCCACTATCATTCTTCTTTCGACACACAACTCTACAGACTTTCTCCATTAGCATTCCTCTCCCCTACCCCAAATGGTTCCTATTAATCTTCCCACCCCCTCCTCCCACTCCTGCATTCAAATCTCCCAATAGACAAATTTTTTCATTTACCCCGAAACTTTCCCAACACTCATTCAGCTCTCCCAAAAATCTTTCTCTCTCCTCCTCCCTCGCTCCATTCACTGGTGCATATGCACATATAAAAACCCACATTTCCCCCCGAATTTCACTTTTACCCCACATTATCCTAGAACTCACCTGGTTACACAACCTCACCTTATCCCACATCTCTTCCTCATAACTATGCCCACCCCTTCCCTCGCCCTCCCTCTCTCGTTCACCCCTGAAATCATACCCTTGTATTCTCCAAAATCCATCTCCTTTTCCCTTCAACTTAGTTTCTGTTATCCCCAAGCAAATCCAACCTTTTTTCTTCAAACATCATCCCCACTTCCTCCCTCTCCAAATCCTCGTTTACCCCTCTCAAGTTCATACACCCCACCCTGATTACCACTCTCTTCCCCATCTTTTCCTTCTATATATAACTCAAACAGGCTGTACGCTTTGTGGGACACCCCACCTTAGAACTCCCAACACCTAAAGCCACCACCCCGCTCACCAAATACACCCACTACAATAAATGGTATGTTAAAATAATATACATAATAAAGGCTTAAAACGCCACACTATTCAGTTTAATTCATCTCT
>JABUQX010108742.1:52500-80526 GCA_015478945.1 Trachelipus rathkii | reverse complement strand
CCATTTCTACGCAAGCGTGCGCGACCTATGGACTTGATCGCTCTGTAGACGCGGACTGTCTCCGTTTCATCCAAAGCCAGTACTTTTTCCCCATCTATTTCCGCACAACTTACCCTCAGTCCCGCCCGTCCGCAGACCGTGCTATTCACCTTCTTTCACGGAAGCCATTCTTCACCAGCAACCCCGTCCAACCTAGGACGCAATAATCAACTCCCTGGTGCCTGAAACGGGGAATATCGCTGAGGCTAATCGAAATCGAAACAAAGCGTAAATTACTATCATAGCGCCGTGAATAACTAAACTTGCCCACGACCTCTCCACTTGATTTCTTTTACCAGCTTCCAGCAGCCCCCGATCCAACAGTCTTTGATCGCTGGACTGGAACAAAGGGAACCGTAAAAACACTATTTTGCAGAACACCTTTTCAACGTTATTTCCTCCAGCCCACGCCCTGTATACAATCGATTCCATCCACAAGTTGTATTGAAAAATTTTCCTACGATAACACCATACAGCATCTGCCTCACTTCTCCCGTATGCTTCAGCGGGCACCGCATTACCTCCTGATGTCTCCTCTGCTCCCGTTAAGATCTGTGGCTGAATGAGTTGGCGCTATACTTACGCATTCCTGTTCCAGTCATAGTCCGGCCCTATCATTAACCTGGCGGGTGGAGACACTCCAGACTTTTCTAATCCCCCTAGGAGAAGACTTTCCAATACAACACCGGTTTAAATTCCGATTCCGAGACTCCCTAAAACTATGTAAGGATGGAGCGCCTTTTCCTGACGGCACTTTCCTTCCATGCTAGACAGCATCCTTTCTGCTCTTGCATTCCCCTCAGGCTCTATTAAACAGAATTATGGCCACCCCTCACTCCACGTGCGATGGAGTCTGTCCCTCGTCTTGACTTTCGCCTGCGCCTTAATATATGTCCCCATTCCCAAGCCGTGGCCGGAAAGAGTCCAACTTCCTCCGATCACAACCATCCCCGTATTCATTGACTGCAACAACTTACAATTAATGGACGAGATGGGGCTTCCCTGTCTTGTTCCCAAGTTGGCAGACCATGATTTCTAACCATCAAGTAGGTTCCTGCACCATTCGCTCCAACTCGGATCCTTCTCCTGGTTTGGATCAAGGAATTTCGGAGATATTCGCTTCCACAAAAATGGCCTTGGGACGTCTTTCTTTTAACTCGAAAAGGCTATGTGACAGTGGGGGATGTGTGTTTTGCGAAGCCTTTACTCCTTGGGGCTTCAAGGGGAGCAACTTCCTCTTTCGTCACCGTTATAATGTTCGGATCGTTCGCTTTCAAGGTTCTGATGTGGAACCCCAATTTGTCGAACGTTTTTGTCATCGGACAGGGATGTCACAGTGTGCTAATGAGTAGTATTATATTAATTTATGTTGCTATTATTTTTCACTCACTAGTTAGATTTCAAAGATTACAGATGTCTCATTAATTTATCTATTATTATCTCTCATGATACTTTCTCAGGTGCGTGTCGGCGCCTCTATTAGTTTGAGTTCGATTCTGCCCTAATTGGTTACTAACACTGGAGCTCAAGAATTTCCTTCGTATTATACGTCTAGGAATGGTTTCACTTTTCTTATTGAGTTGTTCTCAACGTGGTTTTACATTTATCTCATGATTCTCTCGAAAACTAATATAGAGCCTTATTTGATATTTTCCGGAGAATCTTCATTATTCATTATTACTGTATTTGTAAGAGGTGTCGATAATTACAAATTAAATCTCGCTTTCTATTATTTACGATATTCTTTATGTTCAAGAATTTCAAAGTTTAAGTTCGTATTGATCTTTTTAGGTCTGTATGTATTTCTTGTACTCTGTCATATGTAGCAATCTACTGTTTTACATTTACCATGATCTCTACACTATTGCTTATTCACTTCGGGTTCTATTACGGACCTTCACCTTTAAAGATTAGGTTGATTATCTTTATTATGAGGTTGCTGTACAGAATATCACCTACGATTTACACTCCTTACAATTTAGCTATTTGGTTACTGAGACTTAAAAATTGGACTCAATGGTTTTGCCAAATTCATTTATTTTACATTGGGCAGTGGATATACCTTCAATTTCGTACATCTCGTCCTTCATTGATCATTTCTTGAAATTGATAAGGTGATTCGAAGTTGAATTTAAGCAACAGTGGAGTATTATATTACTCATCAGAATGGTGAAGTGTATTGTGGAATATGGTTATGGTTATTATTTATTGGCTAATGGTAGGTTATTGTCACTCTATTATGGTTCCCTGACAGATGTGTACAGATTCTATATTGATGCTTCACTTGAGGTTATAGTCTCCATACGATATTATTACATGCTAATTACACATACTTCATTCGGCCTTGACATTTGTAAAATAGTGAGCAAAGTGTCCAACTAACAACTTGTCTTCGAAACCTGATTGGCCCGAAATACACTGGTGTTTAATATACTATTCATTTTTCGCTTTCCTCGCCCTTCGTCAGTCACCAGTTGAGTATGCACTAATGAATGAGAATTCAACCAAAATGGAATCTCTCATATACAAAGAGAAGTGGGAGAGCGTGGATTACGACGTTCTTGACGGTTGAGAATCTGCATCGGAATCCAATCTATTACGAGGGCAGAGAGGTACACCCGACATAGTTGAGATTGCTTTAAGTACCCAAGAAGGAGGAAGTCAATCAGAGACTCCAGATGAAGGCAGATATGACACTGGAATGTTCCGAGAAGCAGGAGAGGAGATAAGGGGAGAGGGATGAAGGGACATTGGGAATATTGATAGAATGAGCCATGATATCCCAAGCCCCAGAGTATCCACCTTATTCGCGAACTGATTGCGGCAATGACAGAATCGATACTAGAGAACACCAGAATGTATGATATCCATGCTTTTCCGATTTAGAGGTAGCTCTCCAGGGAGCACGTTGCTGAGAGAAGAGATTGAGCGACTGAAAACTCTTTGGTACTGCGACATTCAAAGGGGGATCTCATCGCTTGTTGGGCATGCGAAGAAGGCAAGAAAAAAATTAGTTCCTAGTTGGTTCTCTCACTTGCCCCTAAGGGTGGCGCGTTACACTTAGGAAGCAACGAAACAAGCCGGGTAGATGGGGTGGAGAGTGATTTGGAGGAAAACCCAAGTACACGCTCCCTAATGGCAATTCTCCCATAAATACAGTGACCTCGTAAAATTGCCCCTAAAGATACTCTTCCCTCTCTACTGCTGTGTCGAGTACTAGGACCAGTTCACCTGCTACAGATGTTATTGCATCACAGTACGTCGGGTTTCCTTTTTTTATGGTGCTGAGCAACATATTCTTGTTTGATTGGCGGCGATTACCACTGACGATTCATCACTTAGCCACGAAAGCCCGAGGTCAATACCTTCCATCGTCTTTCGTTTGTAGTCATTCATATTTGTATTGCAAGTTCCTTAAAGTAGCCTCCCTCCTGCGAACGTTCTCTGCTCCTCTTCTCTCTCTGCGTCTCCCATTTCATCCGTTCCTTGGCGTCATACCCTAACCCCCCTCCACTCCCATGCGTATCTTTTATTGACCGCGGTCTGGATTCATACTCCCGAACCTGGCCCATTTTTCGCTTCTTCCCATTGTGGCTCCTCCTAACCGTTTTTCTCCGTTCTACCAATTTTTGTGCATGGGCTCTTTCGCCCTACTCGCCTCATCTCTCATAGCTCCCTCTTCTTGTTGCTCGTCTCTCCTCGCCCTATATTCTCTCCTCCGTCATCACTTTCAGGCACCGTCCTACTCCGGACCTTTCTTAACTTTCGTAGTGACCGATCCTCGCTCGTGTTTGTGTTTTTCTGTTGGAAACACTTAATCACTATCCTCTTACTCATAAGATCAACCCATTTCATTATTTTAAGTACTGTTCATACCTCGCATTGTAGTAACTTAGCTCTCGTGTTAGTGTTACCGGCACAGTATAGCCCACCCAATATGTGTGCTATTGGAGGTCCTGCACCACCCTTACTCAAAAACTGAAATAATAAAAAAATTTAACCCCTAAAATTACGCTGCCCTTATAAGTCTTTCTTTATATTAATTTTAAATTTTATGTCATGTCGGCAAGATATGTCTCGTTGGTCTTCTCCCCGTAGGAGAGGATAGGCAACTTATTAAGTTATATGTAGGAATTTCTTATCACATCATTCGATTCTCACTTCAAACAAAAATGCAAGCTTTCGCAACGAGGAATGATGATTTAGCCATGTGTACTATATATTATATTTGAATTTACTATTAGACCGATGCTGTCAAATTCACTAATGACATCTGATCTCTATATTTCAGCGCGTTTCATTCGTTCATCTCCTACGTGTGTAGATGAAATTTACCTCTCCATAATGAGTGACCTACTGGTGCATCATTCCAAGACTCCTGTATCCAACCGAGACTTCCGAGGTACATACCAAAGACGTAGATCTTTTATCTGTCAACCTAATCGACCATATCCAATCTTATCTTTTTACAAATCATAGAAAAATTTTGACATGGTCTCGCTACGGACGAACACTAAAAAAATAACACGCGGCGTAGAATACACCATATTCTAAAATTCAGCTGGTTCTGAAGGATAACTGATTCTTTCACACCAAAGACCTCGATTTGTACAGAAGCGATACGTTCAACGTAGATTCTTTATTTACTATTAACAGTAAGAACTCCAGGTGAATGTGACTTTAGTTCTCTACAGAACGTTGCGTACGAAGGCATATTTCAGTAGCATACATATTTTTTTTTTTTTTTTTTATCGAATTTAAATGATGCCGTTCGTGATCTTGTAAATCACCAGGACAATGCCTTAAAAAATTTTCTACTTGTATATTTACCAATCTTGAACATTTGTATATTTCGAAAAGAGACCCTGACTGAATCTTTTACTTAATAACCTCTGAGCTAAAACTTGACGCTCAATCATAACCCACCACCGCTAATCAATGGTCCTCAGATGAAGGATCCGAATAGTGGATAAACTGTAAAATTTCTCCTTTCGTGTCAGATTTAGTACAAAAAACGAGGCATGCCCACACTCACGGCTAGAACACCCGAATTGATCCGAGAAAAACGGCTTACACGAGCTAGCTTCCTTTTGTGGACAACAAACGTTACTTTTATCTGACCTATCATCAAACAATAGAAAACATCACCTCTCATCCCGTACCACTAGACCATTCGTTTCATTTTACATACACCTCACCTAACACACCGACATGTCGGAGCCTCCGAGGCTTATTTACGCAACCTCTACTTCCCACCTAGCACCTCATTAATTCCACATCCATAGGCATCTCAAATTTACTCATACTCGAACAGTCAACTATGGTCAACAATATGATTAGCATCACCTACATAGTGTATTATGGGCAGATCGTCCGAAAAGAGGATGATATTATCGCAATCTCTCCATCCACACAATGTTAGACTTGGTGTTGAAGCAAGAACGGGCATGCTCTTCTCTCCTTTTTCACTCCACAAGATATCTCGAAATTGTTTTTACATTTTTTCATTTCCCTCTAAGCACCTCAACCCTCAGCTATGGCATCTTTGATGGAGGAAGCGGCTCAAATTCCAATTTAGCGGATTTTTGCTACTGTAGTATCCACTGATCTCTCGTCTCTATGATGATGTCATACCTACGGAGATGTCAATCATAAACCTACGAGAACTCAAGAAAATGTCCCGCATCGGTAAATCTCTTATTTGTGATGATGAACTCTACTGAGCAGGTAGCTCTAAGTTCCACTTTCCGAAAACATAGAAACATTATTGAATCCAATACTGGACCTTCCTATCGTGATCATTTGTTTACCCGATTGTTTACTAAACTTGTACCATATCATTCCCGGGAAAGACAATCTGAATGTGACTAAGAGAGTGCGAATTGCCGTGCACACAAATTCCTACATAGTCACTGAGGGATCTCTCTAACCAATCTGCTTCCTGAATTTCTAGTATTATGTTGTATATTTAACCAGAGCAACTGTTCTTGTAACGAGGTATAGAATGCAATCTAGAATACGAAAATTAATGTTATCATGATGAGTAGGAAGAGTGAAATGCATTTTATATCATTATCAGCATCAAGATCAGTAGGGTGTCCCCTTGACGCGGGGGATGAACGCTGTAGTGGGTAGGGCGGTATAGGTGGTTCTTATCTCAAAAAGTACCGCATGTAGACTGCTACCCCGCTAACCAGGTAATGAAATGTAGAAGCAGTACGACCGTAATAGGACCCAGAGTTGGAATACAATCCAGCTCGAGAAAGTGTACTTCAACAGTCAGAACCACAAAGAGTGAATACAGCTTCAATAATCAAGTCTCCCCTTAGGTCATGATACGATCCGGTCTCATTGGGGGTGGGTGGTTATATACGGCAGAAGCCTTAGAGCAAAAATTTCAGAATAATAGGAAAACAAAAAAAGGGGGAAGCTTTACAATCCCTTCTTCGTCCATCGCACCAATGTAGTGACCCTGCGGTAGATAAGTTCCTCCTCTGGGTTACGCATCCCCACAAAACTGGGGGTTGTGTTCTCTCTCTCCCCACCCCCTTAATTGTTTAGTTGCGTCGCATTTATTAGTTATCATCGCAGATGTCCTCGTGCCGAATGCGGGCATATCTTCTTGTAACCTCCGCCCGCTGCAAGGCCGAAGTCGCCGAGATACGAGAATAAGCTTCACAGTCAAGTCCGGAGGAATGTAGTACTTCGCCTCTGTGAAACCACGGAAACTGGGCTCTACGATTTCTAAAGCTTTCGCAACCTGCAATGGGGCATTTCAAGATCAGCTTGCGGTCCAGCACCTCTTGACCCCAACTTTCCTTTAAATAAGTTTCCTCCAACTACCGCCGAATTCGGATTACGATTACATCTAATTCGACACACCCAGCACAACGCAATGATTGTGAGACGAAGAGTTTATCCAAGAAACAGCGTACTGCAGCTTTAAAACACAATTCTATCCTTTCAATAAATCTCAATTAAATTCAGTCTGTTTGTTAGCGTCTTAGTAACATTGGCGTACAACTATTCGTGATTGCTTCATAGCCAGATATTTTCGCATGTTCATTCCAGTCTCGGTATTGGGAGACCTATCATCTCCTTCCACCTCATTCATCCTTCGAATTAATAGCGCCGCTGTGTTTAGTTTGATGACGAGATTTCCACAATGCTTGCACAAAAAGTCTGAAAGAATTGTTTTCGATTTAGAAATCTCCATTTTGTTTGGCCTAAAGCACCAAATATTAAATTGATTTTTCAATCCAGAAAAGCCGCTGCCAAGTGCGTTCACGTAATGTAAACCATAATAAATAAAAAAAAGTTAAATAAAATATTAAGGCATTCATGTTTTATATGACAGTAGTATTTTACTAGGTTTGATGAGAGTCAAGCGATGATCTTACAATGTCCTAGAAGAAGTCGCTACACCTTGTTTGTGAATTTACAATTATAACAACATAATCGAAGCATAGTTATCTCATTGCAAATAGTTTCAAATGCATCAATGTTTTCTTCTCAGAACTCAATTTTTGACCTCGTTACTGCTTTGAGATAGTGGCTTTGCGCGAGAATGGATAACTATCAGCGTGTCGAGCGTCACTTTTAGTATTGTTAAAAAGGGCAGTTAAATCTCTTGCTCTTGTCGAACAATTTTTCAAGGAAACATGAACACCTGGCTTATTTCCAGACGACGTGTAACACAAATTGAAAAAACCTCCACTAACCGATACCAATAAGAGTCTAAAAAATGTTTAGCGAAGATTTCAGAAGGTCCGTTTCTGTGTTAGTTAAACATTTTGACGCATTCTCCTTTTATTGATACTTTTTTTTTTCATGGTTACATTCATCATCGCCATTCCAATTGTACTGAGACTGAAGTGTTACCAGATGCAATAACTACGAGTATCCTACATATGTTCTATAAACCGACGGAAGAGATTTGTTGAGTTCCTTTTTATTTCTCAACTAATGGATAAAGGAGCGAGACAATAGTGCTATCTCCCGTAAGTGCGTAGTTTATGATTATATAAATCCACCATGCATTTATGGTGATTTAAACCCAGCATGTTTCTTCTTCTATTTCTATTATATGTGTTAAAATATTCCTTTACTGGTTACGAGTGTCACCTAACTAGTTTCCATATTGGTAAAAGAAATAGCCAGCGTTTTGCAAGAAATAATGCACAAGTTAACCATACCCAAAAACTTCTCCGGAAGCAGGATAGATTACAAAATATAGTCGTAGTCTACCTGATATTTAAATGGGATTGGGGGTGTATACGGTTAACTGGAAGATACTGAAGGACAGTGATTTTGATGGTTTGGCATGACGGGTGAAGAAGCCCAGGAAGAAAGGCGCACGCGGATTGATGTGTCGTGGTGGTTTTGTGGAGGGCTGTGAGTAATTACGGGCAACATATATCACAAATGATTGGGTATAACTCCACATGGCCGAAGACGGATACCGTGAGTGAAAATGTCTATGTGGTTAAGACAGTTTGCTAGAGAAATCCGAAGTTTTGAATGAGGAAGCCCTATGATTGGATTTCTTATTTGACCTTCAGTACGGGCTTATTCACTTACAATAGTCGGTGCTAGCGTAAGAGACCAATTATAGGATGGGCGAGGGTGTGGGGGAGTAGTTCCTTTTGAGGGTTATACGGTGCATTGTAGCTTTTTCTGCCCTGGTGGTCATGCTGGCTACCACCTGGAACCCCCACAGCAATGTATGGGGGGACGAAAACGAGCAGGAAATAATGTAGTATGTAAGGAGAACCTACTTATATACAAGTTGGATTTCCTCAATCAATACGGTATGTGTAAAATTAGACGCGTCAGAATAAGACGACTATTAGGTGGAACCCGAGTAACACACCGGGGGAACGGAGCTGCGGAATGTATGAGGTTAGAGATTTTAGATCCCGACTCCTTTCCTGGAGCCCAAGGGACGAATGAGCAAACCCCTCAGGGTGGCTACTATAGGATCGTGAAGGACAGAGTCAGGCCAAGCACATCATTAGCACCGTCCGGATAGCAGGAATAGCCAGGTAATGTGTTCGGTGTCATACCGTCCCTCTGCCGCCATAGCGAACGCGCAGCACCGATTGTTTCCGCCCCATTGAAGGCTTGATGTTGATGAGGAGATGTCTGAAGGATGTTATGTTTAACCTCCGGGAAGGTCGAGATGTGTAAAAAGAATATATTAATGAAGTAATGGAATTTTAATTCACGAGTATTCATCGTGCGCAAAAATCGGTTGTTAGACGCAGGATCGTAATGGGGTGCTTGGACAGCGAAGATGTGAAGCTGTTGTTGTCAGGAGGGAGATTTTGACAGAGTTCACTTGGTGCGCCGAAGTACTTGCTTAGTTTCGACTAGTTTTGTCTCATGGGTTTTTCTTCTAACTGGTTTCCTTCTATCACTCGCGGGCAATGACCTTCTGTTCCCGCACCCCAAACTTCCTTTCCCCCCAAGGCTCCACTCTCCCCTTGGCGGACGATCGGAAGGACTCTAGTGGAGAATACGGACTCTCCATAACACAGTCATCACTTTGGTGGCGAGTATGAAATAAGAGCTTTAGTAGGAGTTGGGGGAGGTCTGACCAAAGATTAAATACTAACTGTGGGTTGCGAGACGTGTCGATATATCAGGTAGTCATCTCAGGGAAGATTTTAGTAAGTACCCTAGAGAAAAATTATATTACTTATAAGTGAAGGATATATATGTTTTCTATCACTTATACATCCGAACACTAAGTCTCCCTAACTATTATTATGAGATATGAATGTCTGAACCATATCAAGGATTAGGATTGAGGAGAATTGTCGGGGACAGATAGTGCCGGAGGGTACGCGCCCTCCACCTATTATAAGATGGAAGCGGGGAGTGTGAGCTCTAGGTTCTTCGATTTGCGGTCCTTCTTACTTCTGTATAGGACCCAGATATCATAGGTCACATTAGACGTGTGTTTTTTACGTGTGAGTTAGTTTTTGAGTGAATAAAAAAGCCATGGACGAAATAGGACCGCAATTGGTGAAACTCGTGAGTGGTCCCGTATAGCTAAAGGGAATTTGAAGTGTCTACCTTTCATTTAGAAATGCCAGGCTGGACGAGCACGGCAGAGTATGATATGCGGCCATAGTGTTACAACCATACATAGAAGATAAAAAAAGGCTTAACTGTCCGCATAACGCTTAGCATTGAACTAGAAAGTATATCGATGTCATTGAAATTCGGTAAGACCCAACACTGAGTTTAACATACCCAGTCTAGAACACGAGGCCCTAGCAAAACGCCTCTCAACCCCTTCATCCGGGAGTAAAAGTGGGCGTGATATAGAGTAAAGACAGGAAGCAATACCACCGAGAAACCTGGCATGATGCGTGTCTTATGACTAAGACAGTATGAAGTTTGGGCCAAAAGAAAGAAAAGGAGCTGCCCTCGGATAACAAAACGAATTGGGACGTATCCCTAAGGAGGGATCACCAACAGTTCTCCACACTCGTGTGTCATACCCTGCCTCTCTTCCAAGAATGTCATAAAGAGTACACCAAGAAGGCCATCCTACCAGATATGAGAAAGATGCTTTCCGGACAGATTATATCCTGATCAGGTTTTAATCAAGTATCGGCAGTCCGAACCGTGATTGGTTTATCTCGGAAGGCACACAAGCTGGCAGGTTCTGCAAAGGTCGTGACGGGACTCTAGCGCGAGCCAGCAGGCGATGGAAGGAAGGCCTAGAAAAGTCATCGGTTCTTGTAGCGTCTCATTTTTTAACAAATTATACCATAAGGTATAGAGTATATAGATCAGTGCCTTAGAGAAATTTAGGGCCGGTCTCGTGATAGTTGGGCGCAGATGTCTTCCACATAGGAGAATTATTAAACGTGTTTAAATTAATTTAGTCATGACTAATATCGTGGTTTCAGTTGTTACTTATTATTTAGTGCATGAAATTAAATCTCATAGTGATTGTAGTTGGTAGTGTAAATTGTGTATTTTTAATGAAATGACTTAAAGTCTTTGGAAGTGCGCTGTTAGCATTGTCCTTACATGATTTAGTAGGGTGTATATGTATCTATTATTATTTAATTTAATTTGGCTCTTGACTTTTAAATATCATTTCTTATTTGTATTAATTTTTATAATTTTTGCACCTCACGATGAAATTGACATTATCTTATGAATTAAATCATTTTGATTATTATTATTATTATTAATATTATTATTATTATTATATGATTAAGTAGCAATATACTTATATTATTATTATTATTATTGTTGATTTATTATTGCATGATAATTATATTAAAGACTGATTTAAAGTTATTTAAAGGCTGTAAGTATCCGCGCAAAAATTGATTATTTCATCCATAATAATTGTTTCCGGTTTTTTTATCAAGATTGGAAAATGAATTCCAAAAATGTAAAATAGCATTTAATTATTAAGATCATTTTTATGGAAGTGTCAATTTATTGGTGAAAATTTGAGGTTGAAGTGCTTACGATAATTGTACTTCTTTCTAAAAAATGAAATTGAAGACTTTAAAAGAAAACAAAACTAGATTACAAAGGTTTAATTTAATCAAAATGAATTTTCTTTAGTGTTAATTGTTATTTATTTTTTGCTGTAATAAACTGTTAGCTCTTTTTCTTTTGTAAACGTTGCTGTGCTATAGCTAATATGATAAGCATTAGAAAGTTTGGTCAATTACATTCCCCTAATTAGGCAATAAAATCCCATTCTCTTCAAAAACATCATATATTTTGGAGTTGCTGAAGATGCAAGCGGAAGAGTCTATTGTTGGTCTAGAAAGTAGTAAAAATATTATTTTGTAACGTATTAATTTTAACAAAAGAGAAAATCATGAGCAAAAATTAAAACGAGAAAAATGTTATTTACTTTGAGGCTTGAAGCTAATAAAGAATCTTATTCTATATAGATGATAAATAGGTAATGGTAAGTTAATACTATATCCTCTATATATAATACGTTATAAATATATAGGCTCAAGTGATACAGTAGATACTTCCGAATAACGTAGTAATATATAATATCAATACACGTATTGGCATATTTAGTACATAGTTACTCACTATAATAATATAGTAAAATATTAGTATTAGATGTTGAATAGAGTAAGTAAAATTATATATTTTATTGAGAATTCGTCGCAGTAAACTGTTCAAAGCAATCAAATAGGTATACATGATAATGAGGAATTTCTTAATGTTAATAGTATACGGTATCACTATATATTAGTGATGTTTGTGTAGTAGGTTATGTTGTGTGCCCATTTGGGCCAAGGGGTCAATGATAAACCTACTACACGTTGTGCTAAGTATATTACCATTAAGTATGAAGAGCATTTCAATCGCAATAATATAAGTTGCATACGCTATACTACGTTGAAGCTCTAAAGTGGTGAGTAATTTTCTTACATGTCCCGAAACCGAAGTTCATCCAATTACTTAAATTATTAATTGGTTTAACAGAATGAGTGGATCAGGTTATATGAGGTTAAGGTCCTAGGATCCCCTTTATCTTACTAACGGCGCTGAACTATACTGATACATATTACTTCTCATCTTGCCTTTTTCTTTTTCAGAGTAATGTGGACCGCAACCTTTACACCCCCCCCTGTCCCCCAGATACCCTTGAATACGATGCACACGGAAAGATACCGTTGTGCACTGGAATAAAGAAAGAGTCCTCCGTTCCCTATATTGTATGGAGATAGAATCTACTCCTAGCGAATTAGACGAAATAGTCATTACACGTCCCCTTTATGATTTTCCCTGCTCCACATTATCTGGTTATCCCACAGAAAAGTATGGATTCTTCTTGCTATCATGAATCGCCCAAATACTACGACCAGTTCTTCCTTCTTATACGTATAATAATCACTCACATCCCTTGGAGTCTACTAATGCCGTCCACACATTTTTTGCCTATCGCCTTGATCCTCCCTCTGAGGTGATGGATTACAGATGGCCCTCTCTGCCCGCAGCTACCTCCGTGTCTATGGTTAATCCCGGAGGAGACGTTCGAGCGCTTCTATCAAGAATATTTAAGGAAACCTGCATTAAGGTGCGCCTGCTGTAGCTGCAATTCCCCACCAGCTTCTGTCATCCGCAGTTTGCATTTTTGGATTATAACATTCTATTTAGCATTGTTTTATTTTAAAACATACAGATATACGCAAATAACACATATTTCGAGATTTACAAAATAAACAGCCTAAAATTTTTTTGTATTTAATTTAACTTGAAAAAGAGACTGTATACTACGTAAGAAGCTACCCAAAATAAGGAACACACACTATGCAATTCTTTCACCGCGAGTGTCTTTATCACCCAGAAATATAATTAAAAATAAGAATAAAAAATATTTTATTTGAAGAAACTAAAATACCATAATTTTATAAAGTATGGTGAACTAAGTGAGCAATGAGTACCAACTATTTACATAATATATATAGAACATACCTGATCACTCGCGTCAAATACCTTAATACCATCTACAACAATATAGACTCCTACGAACTAAAAAAAACTTGTTACTTACCCAATTTAGCAACCATTAGATGGCATGTGGTAACATTTGCTTACAACGGTACGCCTTCATTTGTCACTGAATACTCCAGAGATTGTTACTTATGGCATTAATTACTTGAAGTAAGAAGAGCTCTGCTATCTCAAGTGTCCAGTCCGTAATGCCTCCCCATTCCGAGATTGTGCTTTGCCATACTCGGCTCTATGTATCAGACATCTGTTTTTGTTTCTATTCGTGATCTTTTTTTAATGTCATGATGAATAAGCATTTCATCCCTTGCATACGTTGTCGCCATACGTTCTGTTTCCACAAAATATCGTCAGATACATCATGTTCCCAGCTCAATTGTACATCTTTAGAATTAGTGAACTTTGAGTTGCTCATCTCTAATCTGTGCTTGCTGAAATCCAAGATGAAGCAGCGTCGCTCGTCCCCACACTCTCTCCGGTAGTTGTTCCGCTTTTTTTTCGTTAGCCCAAGGGAGAAAATTCTCGCACCAACATCAATGAATGAATGCAATCATTCACCAAAAGCTCCTGATAGCCTCTGATACGTCAGCACTTTAGTTATTCCCGCTACATATATACTTGTAAATTTAAATAGCGTTGAATCCTATGTATTACGTTTCTTTATTTATAGATAGTATGGCTCCAATCCAAATACATTTTAGCTACTTATTTTATATTCTCGGTCAATCTGAGTAAAGAATAAAAATACGAAATAGCCATTCCTAATTGAAGCTCATCAATATATTATAGTCATCCGTCATAATGTTCTCAAAGAACTTTTGACGAAATGCGGGAAATTTTAGACAACGTATGTAAACGTGTGGAATACAATTTTTTCCTACACCAAAGGTATTCTTTCTATGATGTTTCTGTCCTATATTGAGTTCTGCAGGAGTTTCAAAACTAGATTTCCTGATGGCCAGTGTCATGTCAACCCTCAGTTGTTCTTATAAATGTGTAGCCCTACCTTAGTCCCAGTTATTAGGCGCAGAGAACAGCGGTATTTTTAGTGATACCTCATGTAACCTGCTGCTCACCAGCTAGAACAAATAATTATATCTATATCTAATTTTTTAAACCACTAACTAAAATTTAAACCATCCGCTTGAAATATGGTAATTAATTGAGTATTGCAATCATTCAGAATTTTCTTGATATGTTGGACACACTCTTTTCTAAGTTTGTACAGAAGTGTTTATATATAACCTAATTTAGGTAAATGAACCTGCAATTAATATATTTCTGTTGTGCTAACTCAACCACACATATGCCATAAAACGTCTCCATATCACTCGATATCATAATTACGAATTGCGATAGTACCCATATTGAGAAGATCATCCCTTCAACAATCAATTCAATAAACAATTAACCATCTAAATTGGATAAAGTATTTCGGATATATTATAGTACTGAGCTTGTCTTCTGTCTGATCGATAAAAGGAGAACACCGAAGGTCATAGGTCCATATAATTTCCCTTTTTCTATCATAATTATAGCCAACAATTCAGCAGACTGCTTTGATAAAAACATCTCCTTATCACCAGTATCATTCTATATATTCGAAGCCATATGGTTGTTATCAATGTATCAGAAGCTCGTGCAACAAGATTAAACTCGTAAATATATCATAGGTTTCGGCATTATCCATCTGTAGTATAAGAAATAGGTAACACTGATTATATTCAACGCTATCAATATCCTAATACTGGATGTAATATCTATAGCTCTATACAAATGTGCAAGTAAATACATGGCAAAAAGTAAGTATGGTCTATAGTTAATCTACTTCTAATATACTCATCTATAATTTAGTAATACCTGGTTCCCCGATTCTGCTGACACGAGTAAACTATGGTGACAGCATTATTACTTCTGATATTGTATACGTTGGATGTGGATTTGTTATTGGTTTCTCTCCAAAACTCAATTCAGCGCACCCACCAAAATCTTCAAGTTATATCCTATACATCACCTGCTATGTCATTCATTTCCTTAGACCATATGATCGTGCAAATATACTATGGGTTCAACTACCATACCTATTTTGCACACTATTGTTCGAATGGGTTCACCGTTAAAATATTTTGCTCTTGCGAATCTCCAGTTCCTACTTTTAACGTAGCAGAATAACCCTTTTTGTGCAAATAGTGACTATTTAATAATGTTTATGTCACGCTCTTGATCCTGCAAAGTGAAGCTCCTCCAACAATATGTATGCAGAAGAATTAGCTAGTACCCTCATCATTTACGGCCAATTCTTCACTTTCATATCTTTCGTATATTGATCAACCACTGTTTAGTCAACATTCCAGTGTATCCAGTTCACTAAACCGTCATGACCTTTTAAATGTATTTTATAAATTTACAATATTCCACTCACCTAATAATAGCTAGTAATGTCTTACAAAAAATGATCTTGTCCATAATGGTAACTCCTAATATGTAAATAAATTGTGTACTCTGGCAAAGATAATATCATAGTAATGTACATTAAAGGAAGATCATATAAAAATAACACCCACACACTGTTATATAAAACTACTATCCTTTACATCACCTTAAGCATTCCTCAACTCTACAACTTGTACATATCTATCAATATAACCAAAATGTTTTATTTTCAAAGGTAAATTCATTAATATTAACACTATTATTATCAGAATTCTGATATAAATGGGTTTGAATATGGAATTGAGCAAATGTTTCTTTGACTTTGTTGCGTCAGTGTAGACAAATTATTTCTACAAAAAGCAGCTGCGAAAAGTTTAATCATACCAAATATCAAACACCAAATATTTCTTTATCTTGTTGTTGACTCATAGTGAAATTTATGCCCTTCTAAAGCATTTTAATCATAGGGAAAAATCACAATACGGAATAATTTTTAGTGAGATGAGAATATTAAGAAAAAGTCTTCAGAAAACGCGTGCTCACCTAAATAGGTTCCGAGATACCAGAAAAGTTGAAAAACTTTAGTAGTAAGTAAGAATTCTCTATAATACTTTGCCTAACAAATTCCCTAAAAAAAGATGCATTATCATTCTAAGGCTGTGTTCTAAGTAATCCTGGAAACACCTAATGATTATTATAGACACGTCTTCATGTATTACTCTTTCACAATTTAGTAGATACACCGGAAATAAAAAAACCGATCAAGTATACACTAATTTGTAAATTAAAGTCACTTGGAAAAACAAATGATTAAAGGCTTGCTGAAGGCACACATGACATTTACTCGAAATTCTTAACTTGTAGCGTCACAATTTAAGCAAACATAAGATAACAGAAAGTTAAATAGGCCCAGTATAGGAAATAAAAGCTATATAAGGGGTCTGAGACCTCGTTGATGGCCACGGGCATCCAAACTTATAATTAAAAAAAAATAAAGTTGAGATACAGAAAGCCATGATGAATAAAAATAAATCTAGCTACCAAATAATAAAATATGACTCAATTATACAAATTCATTGAATAACAATTGAAGTCTTCATTTTTAGCGAAAACTCTGCCTATTTCAATTAGGACACATCAATTTAAAACTCTAAAAATGTATTTACCTGTTAACTCCATCAACAAGTGCAATTATTACCTTTATTCTTAAATTGGGTTTCAACTTCAATACTTCTTAGGCTCTAGGTTTTTCTCTCATCCTTTTCTAATACGAAACATTAGTTACGATTTAGGTTTTAATATAACGTAGCACCGTGAACAAGTTTTCAGGTTTCATACATTTTACGTAAAAATTAATTTATGTAATAATAAATGCGACTCAATGAGTCGAACGTGGACTAATTAAATAATTAATACTTTAATGATAGGCGCAGTTTAAATATTAATGTCTCAGTATAAATAATGCTATATTCTAATAATTATACCATAACTAAAACCAGAATATTCCAATCTATGCTACCTTGCATAGTTACGCCCACAGTTTCTATTATCTTTGGAAATTCTCTGGTGATGTTAGGACAGTTAAGACTTGCCTATTATTATACACCATTTGCTACATTAAACTCCAATAAAATCATAACCACTTTAAATTTCGGTATACATAATCAAATTCATAAAAAACTAGAAATAAAAATAAAAAACTCAAATTGTTTGTAATTCCTTAAACTAAATAAACTTCAGATTTTAATTTACAAGATGACTTCGTATTCAAAAATTCATTTTCATTCTCTTTACTTTCTTTATCTTATTACTATTCACTATCTATTTTCCCTCAAAGAATGGCATAAGTTAAGTGTTGCGTGCGATCACGTATACAGCAGTACGGAAAAAGAAAGCTAATTACTATACTATGTTGAATATATATAAGCAACCAGATCAATAAGTCTAGAAAAGAAGCTCAAGCCTTACCGGCCTATACCGATATATACCTTACTATAAGTTATCCTCAATATAGTTAGTGAAGAAACTGCATGTGTGGCAGGGTCAGCAAATAATCAACACCACTACACACGCTATCATGGTTGTAACTAGCAGATGGACACAGGGAAACACAGAACCCAATCTACATCTTATCGGCTATGACGTCAAAAAAAATAGAAAGTGTAAAATGGGTTTTTTCAATAATTTTCACTCTTTGTGTCACCTGTAAAGTAGTGCAATCCTTCGATGTATTTTAATGGGTTTAAAATTATATGACAAAATGGGGCCCGGACCACCAGCTCATAGTCCTCGCCAATCACTCATAGTCCTCGCGAGTCGCGCCTCATTCCACTCTGTATAATGACACGTGTTAAATGGTTTCTCTCCATTGGACCTTCTCTAGCCATGAACAATCACCTCTCCCCCTTAATCTGTGCACTCCTTCCTTGATCTGTAATATATCTTACATTTCGCCGTGATCTTTTCCGACCTTTACTGCAAACTGCTCCTCCAAATCCATCTTTTATTCACTGGTCTCAGGGACGATGTTGGAAACCTTTCTTCCCTCTCTAGCTTACCTCGCGGGCGGATACAGAAAGTTAACACCAAACACGCTACTACTCTCGCCCCCGGCTTTCTATTCATACTCTGCTGTAACTCCGAACGCCCTATTCTTATGTCATCTGTCTTATCCAACTTCTACGATCCTCCACCAACTCTAATACTTTTTTCTCTATTAAACAGATTACTTTCATTTCTCGTCGTGACTTTCTACTATTTTACCCCTTTACAATCACTACACCACCTACAATATTTATGTCTACTTCTCTTTTTACCCCACTCTGTAATGTAATATATATCATATTTAATATCTTCTACACAATCCTACTGCCCCTAAAGAATTGTCCATTCTGAATACAACATTAACTTAAAGAGATTCTTTACTTTTTAATTTCCAGACCACTAGGCTCCTAAATCATACTAACAACATAACACTACTATAGGGATATACAAACATACCCTCTCATGTAAGAACCTATCCTAGACACTCAAGACCATTTAGTCCTTATTAATTTTCCACAACGATATTAATTTGCACCAGCCATCCTTCCTGCATTCACACTTTCTACTTACACTTCCGCCTCGTCCTCCGTTCCTTACTCATCCATAACAAATATACTATACTTAAAATTTAACTCAGATCACTTGTTCCAGCTGTATGACTTCACTCATCTAACATAATCTTCACACGACGGAGTGTATCCTCACTACACCATAACCATAAACCTTACTCATTATCTCACGTTTTACTTTCAAGCCCTCCTTTTACAACACCCTGCAAATCTCTCTACCATCCTCTCAATACTCTCTTTCAGATTCTCCTACACAAAAACCAGCAAGCCGCTTAATATATATATATCCTATAATAGGTAGCTATAAGTGGCAGCCCTCCAACTCATCATTTCATCACCATTCCTGGCCAATCCCCACCCTCGAATTCTCAATAACCACATTCACATATATACCCAAATTCTACCTTGGCGACAAATTCTACCAAAGGAGACATAACACAACCTCTGTCTTTAACTCCGCTATTTAAATCCTAAACCAACACCAGACACTCCATTCTATTCTTACACCGACGCATCTCCACTATCGTCATACTCACTTATTCGATCTCGTCGATTCCTAGAAGTCCTTAATTCTACCACACACACCCATTAATTATCTACTGAATCAACTCTGCCGCATGAGAGCTTCCTTGCTAGTGCAGGCGAAAACCCGTCCTATAATTAGTTAGTTATCATAATTCATATTCATAGTTGTTATTCAATTACAGAAATTGAAATTGAAAGAAATTGCGAATTGATCAATGAAAAGGCGATGGTGAAAAAACTTGAAGGTTTGGTGATATATTTGAGTCACTCCAGGGGGGAAGGGGGGACATCAAATGTAAAACAAGTCTTTCATCATCAATCCGGGGGGAATCCCCCGGATTGATGATGAGGTGCGAAACACACAAATCGGAAACAAAAAAAATTAGTAGAACATGACGTAAGTCGAAAACAAAGAAGCCCTCCCCTCTACCATCCCCTTATGTAAAAGCTTAAGAGTTAAAATAATCGACCCTATATACAATAGAATTTATACCCGGGAGGGAAATCATGAGGGATGAAAACTATAGCGAAAAAAATTGAAATGGCTCTCATTACACGTCAAAAAATATCCTCATATGTTTTGTAAGCTATCCATAGACTTATTTATAACTTCTCAATATTGAAACATACTTTTAAGAAATCAACACCCAAAGTACATCATAGTTGGCGGCCTATAGAAAAAGTACCACGGTATGTTTCCACATTACGGCAGAGATTATTTTTGAAAATTTTAACAAATAGTATATATATCTATTTCATAATTAATATGACCTATATCAAATTATTAATTTCTAGTATTATTATATATATATATAATATATATAACTATACTATACTATATATATATATATAATACTATTTAGTAGTATATATATATATAGATATAATATATTCTATACAATATATACTACGATATATATATATCACTATACTATATGATAATAATATAATAAAAAATAGAATATTATGCTATGAAATGAAAAGTTTACAACAACACATACCTAAGGAAGTTGTTTTTTTTTTGTGATTTTTTTTGATCTTATTGATAAGGAAAGACTCGAGGATGGAAATGTGATGAAGTCTTTCATAAAGGAGGAGGTCAAGTTTTATCTCTGAGGTCAAGTATTATCTCTCCTGTACAGAATGCATATTGCCAAGGACATTCGTAACATAACGATGGTCATAGTAGATTATAACCTATTTGCTATCATGTAAGATATATTTAAATCACCAAAAAATTCAAACACAAAAAGAAAAACAATTGGGGATTTAAATTCTGAAAAAAGGATTGAACAGGGAAATCTTCTATTAGGGTACATATTTAAGGAAGTGAAATTTGACTCTAACCCTCAATCTAATATTGGCAAACTTCCCTCGCTATTCACCCTTGGGATTATGATCAGTGGGTAAGTTAACCCCATAACGACAAAAATGGTTAATTTAAAAATTGTCGTCTGAAATGCAGTAAGCGTGGTATCCGAAACGAAGGAGAAAGAAGGAAAAAAAGGAAAAAGACAAGAGTAAAAAAACATATCATAGGCCACAAATAGGGTGGATCGGATAATGTTAAGGGACATGATATCTGGGAATCCAGACACCTCTTTAGTCCTTGTCAAAATAAGCCGCTGTGCTGTATTTATGCCCGTTTTAAATATGACACACAATCGTAGCAGGAGCCGGGAAGGTGCCCAAACAGCCAACTACGTGAGAAAGCCAAACATATGGATCTGTCTGACTAGCTTACGTTGCATTGCTAGTCAGTGATAAGATTGATAGTTTCCGGAACCGGGTATTGGACAATACAAAAACAATGTACCTTGGAATAATTAAATGCTCCCCTTCCTCATTTGCTAGGTAGTATTTTGCTAATTGAGACAAGTTCACCTGTATTAAACGGGAGAGGATTTGGTAAATATCCATACCTTACTCTATTGTTGCGTGCGTGACGTATCAGATGGCAAACATAGAATAAATACTCGCTTGGTGTAATACGATTGCATAGGATCGCATAGAAGATGGCATATTCGTAGACAGAAAAGAGGCCTAAAATAGAGTTATAGGAGAAGCGCTACTTTCCTCTGAATAAATTTAGCAGGCACCTGAAGTGGACATTATGCCTGAATGAGTCGAGGCTCCTCAATGCAAAAGAACCCCATTAAAATGCAAAACATCGGACTCTCTGTTATACATGTGCTCTGCTATATTCACGTCGATATCTCATATAATAGTTTCCCTGATACCTCTGGGCAGCTTCAAGCGAAACTCTGCGTAAACATCCCACGGCTCGTTGTAGTTAGAGCTCCTTATCAGCATAGCACTACAATAAAGCGCGGCGCCTTAAATGACACTGTATAAGAGAGTGGATCATTCAAGAATCTAACGAATATATAAAATGTACACTGTGAATGTAACATATAAATTCTCAATGATAGAGACGGAGCCATCAAAGATACTTGTCGCAAGGAATTATATATTAAAAGTAACTCATTCTACTAAAAAAATCTTGTTAAGTTGTTGCGCTTGGTGTCAGATTAAAGTAATAAAGATGGTAATGTGAGTGAGGTATTAGAAGAAAAATATAAAATAATATATGATAATAAATATAAATAATATACGAGTGGTGAAAGTAAGAAAAAAGTTAAAATGATCATAAAAATAACAATACTTACCTAAATTATCCTTCTTTGCTAATATAAGGTAAATGAGAAGTTAATTTAAAATGGCTCCACTCTAAATAATATTATTAAAACAACAAATAGTTGCTAATAAGTAATTTAATGGACTAATTAGTAGGACAATATACAATATCTAGAGATAGTAATGTCGCAATGGCCACTTAAGCTTCGACAAATGTAGGTGTACTTCCTATTCGCAGTCTTGGCCCTCTCCTCAAGGGATATCCCACGTATTCGTGAATTGTAATAGATGTGTGATAGTGATCTTAGGCCGATAAAGAGTCCCAGTCACCCCAGGTTACCAATAGGTTATATAATATGCTTTTACGAGGCCACCCATAGATATAAACTGAATCTAATTCAGAGAAAATGAGATTTATAATACAGCTGAGACACGCAATAGTGTGGTATTTATTGCTACTCCAAAATACATCGTCCTCGAATGCATACGTCCTGAGGTTTGTACCCTTATGCAGGGGCTAAACACGCATCTCTGAGAGAGATGAGATATCGAATAGACAAATTCCTCTAAAACATTGAGAGTAGCTCCTCACGATGACAGATAAAACATAGTGAGCACACTGATATTACCGAAATACTGAACTATCTAATTCTATTATTATAGGAATTCTAATGTATTGAATCGTGAGAGATAAGCGTGCACATACAAGGTCCACCAATAATTATTAAGCTAGAGTTTGTTTATGAATATTTTTTTAAATCAATCGACTTTGGCACATGAGCGTAATAGTATTAGTACTTATTTCTGAAAAGTAATTACTATCCATTCGTGCCCATCTCGTTATTCAGATTGTTACTTCGCACAAGTGTGTTACAGAGAAATACCTGCAGGTTTTAACATAAGGTGTAGATAAAGGTGTCTCTTTATCGTGGGCTCGTCCATTCACAAATTGTAGGTTTGTTTATGTGCATTTCCCACTACCATGTATCAATGGAAAAAATTCTTTCGCTAGAGCTATCTAAATAATATAATGTTCCAATCATTTATGAATTATCATGATTGTTTATGAATGTAAACTCATTTATAAATAATTCGTATATATACCACTACATTTGTTTCGAATTAAGTCCAATGTTAGTGAGTGATACTGTAAAGAGGATTTAGATAAAACTTTTTATATATACTATATAACTATACGGTGTATAGTTAGTATTGAATAGATTAGAGGTTTCTTGGAGGACTTAATAGCTATATCACTATCTGATATGCTCAATAAATAATTATACTCGTAAAATAAGTAGTAATTTAAGTTAATATATTTATCATATGTTCATGTACAATTATAAGTATAAAGACTCGCTTTTTTAGTTAATTAGGTCATATTATTCGTATATTTAATAGGTATAGAAATACTCTATTAATATAAATCCATGCTAGGGCCTTAATATCCAGTTATATATATATATTAAAATAACGTTAGTACTTTATGGCACTTTAGCTCAAAACTCTCATATCTGCCTCCTCTCTCCCTCCTCCTCCTCTACATCATTTATTAATAAGCAATCTAATATATTATTTAATTGCTCTATATATTGTTGTCAATTCCTTAATTAATATATATGAATAATGATTATATTGATGATGTATCTATACATTATTTTTAATGCGTTATGTGTTTAATTTCAATATATAAACTTTTTAAGCGCGCAATCTCACTTATTCACTAAATATACCCACATCTTTATTCTATAATTATTTAATCATTTAAAATGGATCTGTTATGAGCCTATTATATGTAAGTAATTTACATTTATATTATTAATATAATTACCGTATATATAAATATATATATCAATTTATTATTATATATATAATTATATAATATATTCAATTAATTAGAATATATTTAATTAATTAATATATTATATATTAGTAAATATATTATTACTAATATTAACATTATATAATTATAATATCAACGGGCTTAGTATGGACGGTATGTATGTAATATATATATATATATATATACTTAATACGCGTGAAACATATAATTTATATATACCAATGACTTATATTTTAAATATTAATAATTAAAATACATAACTTATGAATATTATATATTATATATTATATATGTTAAATAATTATTTACTATTTTATTAATAGAGATAATTATAATTAATTTAAATTAGTTATTTTTAAATATTATTTAAGATAAGGTAATAGTAAATAATATATTTTATTTAAGATATTACTTTTTATATATATATTAGAGGCCTTATATCCGACTCTACATAAAGTGAGCAATTGTCACAACAAAACTACGAATTTAAAAAATATATAATAATAATAATAATAATAAAAACGTATGTAATATAGTAAAACCCTACCTAGATTCCCTATGCGCCTAATGCAATAATATCCTCTCAAGTAGGTGTGCGTCCGATAACTACGATGTAGGGAAAGTTAATAGAATGGAATTAATATAAATAATAGGTAATTAAGAAGTTTGTATATTACATGCAGGAATAAACTGGATATAAAGGCAAGTAATACAGTCCCCACAAGAAAGTTGGTGGTGATACAAAACACTTGATGCAGCAATAAGATGATCATTCATGCTGGAAAACGATAGATAAATAACTAATTGTGAGACGTCATCTCAATATATTCACGCTTAATAATAATTACATATGTGTAGAGATATAAATAATAATAGACACCCTGTGCTATTCATATTTGTATACGAGGTGTATTCTGAGTGCGCGATAGTATATTCTTGAATACTGACTGCATATATAGATATAACCCTAGATCGCAACGTACGGTCAGTTTCTCTCTTATACGTAGTACACATTATATAACTCATATCGTATAATAGAAAGGGATGTCTCACCTCCTCCAATTAAATAAATAGGTAATATAAGATGCAGATTTATTAGTAGTGACTAGCGCATAATGTCACGTCGCAATCAAAGTTGCCGATGCTGTTAATCGCTCAAGTAGCGCAGGAATAAATGTATTAAGGTGAAATGACAACGCACTTGGTTAAATCACTCTCTATCCTTCCAATAAAGGAGGTTGTGAGAAGTCGGATCTCCCCCCCTCAAAAATTTTGATGAAGCCTAATTATATTTATACTAGTGGCGTAAATTACATTGACTTAAAATTCTGATATCCTCAAATTATGTATTTGATTTAGATGTCTCCTCTCAAATTATAATATCCAATTATATTTATCTTAACTAATTACTAGAATTTTTTATTATTACTTTTTTATCATTTAGGCATACTCTAGAATAGACCAAATATATTTATATCATAGATTATCTATGTCATGAATATATACATTGTGTTACCCATTAGAAAGTCTCACGCTATAATAGAGAACGATAGATACAACAGATTGAAAAGAGGTGTTTTTAGAGAGAGATTATTATATGTATGTATGAAGTGGTGTTTTGTAATTAGAATTGTTAGTATAAAAGTGCTCTTTATCTCAGTCTATTTTATGTATATACTCTCTCATTCATATATTTAGATGTGCTCTGAACGTCAGAAAACTCCGGCAAGACATAGTTAAAGTTCGGCTCGTAATTACGTATTATAAGACGATGTAAGTGCAAACCTTAACAGGTGACAAACAAGGGACGTTTATTTTGAAAATGAGCGACTACGTGAGATAGTGAGAAGTTTGATATTAAAACATTGGTTATACGGCCATAATGAGATGAAAGAGACAGGTATTAAGAGAATAGACCAAGCTTCTCGATTTGAAAGAGGTAGTTAGATCTCTGTTAACATATAAGTATAAGAAATTATAAATATGGTGTGAGTGGATGTAGAGTCATAAATGTGTCAGTTACGCGCCCTGGAAATAAAATACCGCTCATAAAATTGATATGATAATATTATAAAGTGAGGGAGTTAATGGTTTGACATTCGCCTTAGGATGGAGAGAGCAGAGCGTGATATATTGTTGAATCGTATCATTGGATAATGTGAAATGCTAGCGTATATCGTTGGTAAGTCTGGCTCGTATAGTGGTAGAGATATAATCCAATAGGTGTTAGCTTGCACGGAGAAGGTAGCCATTGGATGCGCGCTGTTTATGCCCCTTTGTCTAAATATAGACTATAGTTAGAGTGGTCATATGTCAGTGGTATACCACTAGCTATAAATAGGTGGAACTCTATTCTTTTTTCGATGACAAAACTAGGACAGAAAGAATTCCATATGTGTAATCGAAATTTTGTGTCCATTTTATTTACTGCTGCTGTAAAATTATTAAAACGCATGCCTCATTCAGCATCTTGCAAAGGTAGATTTCTGTATATTTCAGAATTTAAAAGTCATAAAATTTAATTCACCAAAACCATTAGAAATGTACTTATAGAGCTCAGTAACGGCTCTGATTCTTTCATAAACCAATATATATATTTACAGAATTTTAAATTAATAAAAAGTGATTCACCAAAACCATTAGAAATTACTTTTCATATGACAAAACTCTATGATAAAGTATGGAAGCGCCGGTGACCTATTCTTGTTCAAATCCTTCAAGAATCATTAGATTATTCAATGACAAAACTAGGACAGAAAGAATTCCATGACCCATCATAGCACATAATAACTTCATTTCTACAGTCCAAATGGAGTGATTGTTCTAATCAAGGTCTTTCAGAAGTCTTTTACAAGTTTTCACTATCGCAAGGATTCCACGAGCTTTAGAGAGTAAAATCAAGGATTAACTTTATCATCTTCATGCTCGTTACAGGGTCTATTTTCTACTACCCCCTCCCCCCAAGTTAAAAGTATTGGGCAAAGTTAATCTACTGCTGATCCTTCTCACTCTTTCCTTAAACTTTTACATATTTTGTGCGTTTCCCCAATTTCTAGCATATAATGGAATAGAGGAAATATAATTGTGAAACTTACTTAGTTGATTCTAGCTAAATCCCTTGCATAAATTATATTATACGGACTAATTCCTTAGTGCATCCCTCATCCCCTCCCTTTAGTACATAGACCTCATAACATTTATACATTATTTCCCGATTGAAAATAATAAAATAAATAATATAAGATGCCCCTATTTAATTTCTAATAGAGCACTGAGAAAATTAATTAAAAATTTTTCTTTCTCTAAGTTACTCAACATAAATGAGATTTATAATCTTATATAATAGATTGTCTGGTTATTTTATCCTTGTCAGCTAATTTCATTTTGCTTTTCCTTCGGTGATCTTAGCTCATATATGAAATAAAAGTGACTCTTCCCCTTGTTTTAGTTGAGTTTTGTCTACTAATATTTAGTCAGAAAATGTCGCTTTGTCGACCTGTCATGCTACTTTCCTTACCCAGTTGTGTTTTGAACTCTTTGGCTTGCTGGTTCGAAACTCGGCCCTGTTAGATTGTACACTAGAAATTATCACTTGTAGACTTTTCTGAAATTCATTAGAGTCTTTGGCAAGGCGTATGTACATAAATCTTAATATTAATACATAGCTGAAATCATAGCTACCATATATTTATCTCACATACACAGAAAATTCACATCAAAGGAGGCTTTATATGACTAGAGTCAGAAGAGTAGTGTCCATAGAAATAGTGATAGTGTAAGGGTGTAGGGAGAGTAACACTGTAGTTTGACGACCAGAGAAGGAGATTGAAGAGAGTCTGGAAAGTTGTCAATGGAAAAGCCCTTGACTCCACCTTAGGTTCAAGGAGAGCTGTATTTGAGGAACCACCTCAGTAT
>JABUQX010108742.1:40000-50000 GCA_015478945.1 Trachelipus rathkii | reverse complement strand
TTCCCCCTGCACACTCACCACTATACATCCACTTAACATATTATTTAGTAAAAGGATTTTTTTTTTTTATTAATTACGGATGCAATTTTTGTTTTATTTTTAAAGACCTGAATAAAGTGAAGTTAGTCTATCAAACGTCTTTATTAAAACTGAGAAATATTTCCCATGTTTTTTAATATTACTTCTGACACGTTGTGATTAAATATATTTTTTTCTTTACAGTTATCACACCAGGTATGGTTCATGCCACTCCGATCACTATGTCTGGTTTATTTAAGCATATTTTAGCGACGGAGGGACCGACAGGACTCTATCGAGGAATCGCTCCTAATTTTATGAAAGTTGCGCCCGCCGTCAGTATATCGTATGTGGTGTACGAAAAATGTCGACAAGCGTTGGGAGTTACTATGACGTAATGAAGAAGAGAATAGGTCATTTTAATATATATATTTTTTTTTAAAAAAAAAGTAGCTTTAAATACTCTCGTACTTCTTTTTTTTTTTTATGAACAGGAAAAATTTTTTTTTTAAAAAATCAATCATGATAATATTCGAACATTACATTTTTTCATTGAATTGCTAAGGCTTAATTATTTATTATCAATCATTGTTATTATTAATTAGTTTACTCTTTTGTCATTCTCTTTAAACTTCTTTTTGATGTTTCTTTTTTTAAAATAGAAGTGTTTTATTTTCATTCTTAATTTTCTCTTCATATTCATAATTTTTGTTATTGAGGGTCAGGGACAGTTCAGACTTGCCAATAATGGGCGTGCCATTAGGAGGGGCTTTATGAAACGGTTAAAGCAGTTACGTAGTAGGTTTCATTCCTGCAAGTTTTACTAGTTATGTCGGTTGGCCGCCCATATAATATATATTATATAATATATATTATATTATATAATATATTATATATATTATATAATATATGATATATAATATATATTATATATATATATATATATTATTTATATATTATATAATATGTATTATATATTATAATATATATATATATATATATATACTATATATATATATATATATATATATATATATATATATATATATATATATATATATATATATATATATATATATATATATATATATATAGTATTTTATCTAACATATAAATATTATATTACATAATACATATTTATATAATATATATTGCAAAAGATGTATTATATAATATATATTACATAATATAATATATATATATATATAATATATTATTATATATAATATATAATATATATTATATAATATATATTATATATTATATATTATATAATATATAATATATATATATATATATATATATATATATATATATATATATATATATATATATATATATATATATATATATATATATATATTTATATATAAATATGTATTCTTTATATATATATATATATATATATATATATATATATATATATATATCGTTCGGTAAAACTTTATCATGGTCCATTGTCAGTATTTTTTAATATTCACTTTTTCACTTATTCTAAGTTGTTGCTCTTTCATTATAAGTCGTGCTATTTATATTAAAATACCTTTAATGTTTTACGTACCTAAGCTAGACTTAGCTCAACTCATGCGTGCCTCAACTTTACCAAGTCGTAACTTAAACACAAAATGGTGGTTAAATTTTGGGCGATCATAAATTTATATGGAAACTCTTGATGTAACTCAGGACCAAAAACTAATATTGGTTTTCTAGGCTTTGCAAACGCGTGGTTCAGATGAGTTGCATCAAGTGTTTCATTATAAATTAATGATCGTCCAGAACTTCACCAATTTTTTTTGTGGTTGAGCTGTGGTTGCGTTGTGGTGCGTGCGAGTTTATAAGCCTTACTTTTCATTGTTTTCTGTTTTAGTTAGGGTAGATGTTTCAAAAAAAAAAAAAAAAAAAAAAATTGGTCCCCAGATTGCGGGACTTCTTGGGGATCTATTTTTTTCAGTAGTTTTTTTTTTTTTTTTTAGTTTGTGTTTTCATTTATTTTTTTATAAATCAAAAAATGTCAGTTATTACTGAAGGTGAAACTGTCAAACATTTCAGAAAAAATGAGGTAACGGAGATGTAGTGTTTTAATTTGTGAAGTTTAGCAAGTCCATGATTAGTAGTAAAGACGATTAGTATCTGAAGGCAAAAAGGTTCTTGCTGTTCATCTGTGATTATCTGAAATTGTTACTTGTTAAAATGTATAATCATTCATAGGTCCTAATATGTTATTTATATTTTATAAAATGTTTAATGCCTTTATTTTTCTTTTGAGACCAAGTGGTGATGAGTGATGTATTTTTTTTTGCGTCTTTAAAGTATGTTAAGAACTTTGTTAGTGAAAGTTCTTTAGGTTTGAAAGTTATTGAATTTATTTATTGAAAGTTTCTGAAAAATAAGTGTAGTTCCATTAATATTATCATCATCATCATCACAATAAAGGCTTGACGATGTGGTTAGGATACCTGGTTACAATTTCGAAAAACCTGGTATGATTTCCTGTGAGAATAACAGCAGTCGAAACTGCTATAAATGATAAATACATGCAAATAGCTTGGTAATGTTAGAAGAGGTGTTGGGAAAAGCTGGGGCCACCATACCACTTCATACAGAGTTTCAGGATATGACATGCTTTCCTAACAAACGTGATCACACGCGTTTGCTTTCTGATATACATTATTTTTTTAAAATTATTATTATTATCATCATGTAGTAGTGGCATTAAAAACAAATTTTTATGAATTGGCAAAGCTTTTTATCTACCTAATCAATGATAAAACTGTTCGTTTTGAACAATTTTTTTTTATTTATAGTTTTGAATTATTAAATTATTTATTGTTTTTTATTCGTTTTATTTTCTTTTTATTTTTGTTGTTACTTCTTATTTTGCATATATATATTTTAATACATTTTATTATAATAAATTATGCTTGCTCGTAGGTAATAGGCACTATTAGCTTTTTATAACTTTTTATTGAATAAAAGCACGTTTTAACCAATTTAGATGGACATTTCAAGCTTGGGAATTTATTTACCACCACTTGAGAATTATTACCTTGCTTCCTTACGCCCATTCCAAGAAGCTCTGAAACGGACATCTAAATTTGGATCAGCTAACTTAGTACTTAAGTATACAGTATGTTACCTATTAACTCCATTAATGTTTATAAAGTTCTTAAATTACATGGAATGTTGTCCAAATTTGTCTGTATATATATATTTTTTAGTATCTATGCAAACAGTGTTTTTACTGTTATATTCTTAACATTCTTGCTGGCATGCATTTGCTTGAAACTTACGAATAACTAATATATCACCGGAAAAATATTACTACTCTAATTCTTTTTCTTAAACTTATAATGTTAAGGCAATTCGAGAAATCCGAATGTTTCAACTTGATGCAAGATGGTCTATAAAATTGAAACTGGAATTTGTTGAAATAGAAATAATTAAAAAAGAGCTCTTAAAGGTGGTTAAGCTGGGTAGTAATTGTTCCTAACAAGGGGTTTTCAAGGAATAGTTGATAATGCTCTTTTTTTTGCAAAAATAAGGACGGATATCAAATGAAAAGGAATGTGCAATTGTGGGTACTTTCCTATATCGCGTATCCTACAAGGTAAATGAAAAAAAATTTGAATATGATTTCCCTGAACTTAGAAATGGGCAGATGAATTTAAAATTAAGGTTTCAAGACTGGTGAAGAAAGGTTTGTAAGAAAGATTACAGGTAAAGTATTATGCAGAATTGTCTTTAAAGTTAATTGAATATTTTCTATCAAGCCTGACAAATGAAAAGCGGCTTGTGTTTATATCTAGAATTTAAACCGTTTTCGCATGTTTATTCATCCTTATTAAAACTATTTCTAAAATGCATTCACAAAATTTACTTTAACCTATTTATTATTTCTTCAGACTGTATTTATTTTAGTAGAGTTTCAAAAAATGTGCCAACTCAACGAAAAAAAAAGTAACCTTAAATATATAATACCATAGTCAGAAATTTCCCCCTCCCAAGACTGGTGCTAATTTAGTTTATCTGGATTCATGGCAAATCGAACGTATTTATTTAATGTGAAGAAATTTTTGTTGTCCTTATTCTTATGGGTTAACAGTATTATCACCGTTGTTTTCTATTATGTACGTAAATTAATCTTTTAAATATTAAATTTTAATAAACTTCTAAACTGAATTAGAATTTTATTTTCCTAAGAATGTTTTTAAACTTCTGCAGTATAAGAAAAAAAATTTGATTCATATTACCCAAATATGGCAAATTTGTAGAAACTGTACTGTGGCTACCGGTACCTAACTTAACCTAACTAACTTAACCTAAATTAATTTTCATTATTATATCAGTTTGTGATCAGGAAACTTAGGAGGTTCTGTTTTCTACGCTATCCTTGTGAGGTGGTTGACTATATCCTCACTAGTCACAGTACAGTTTCTACAAATTTGCCCCAAATATATGTTGCAAACTTATATTTCGTACGAATAATAATATTCGCAAGAAATATAAGTTTGCAACGTGAATGCTTCTTTCATGTTAGTTTTCTTTTTCCAGTTAGAACCTCCAAGGTTACTTTTCAACAATGATAATTTTCTTACTTACAAGGAGCATTTTAAGTGCCTTGTTCCACTGATAAGATTTAGGTTAATCGTAATTTACATCCACAGCCAGTCAAACCCTGCGACAAGTCTTTCAAGTTTTCTTTTCCTTATCTTGCAGCTTCCTGAAACGTTATATTTAAAATGCTTCTGGAAAACTCAAGATCTTCAAAATAAGGAGTTTGTCGTTAGTGATAAAAATTTGTATTTGTTATATCCTATTTCAATCACATCGGGTGCTTGAGAACACAACTTATCGATTGTTTAAACCTAAAAGCAATTTTTTATTATAAAGCTATTTAAAGAAGAAAAATATTTATATAAAAAAATTTATTATAAAAGATAGTAACAAAAATTTCATATCGTTAAAAACAATCACATTTTCACTCAAATAAGTATAGTTTATTATGTCCTGCGACTCCTACGAAAAAAAACGACAAAAACTTTAAAACTTACCCATATTGACACTCCTTGCAATTTCGTCATACTTTCGTTTACAACTACAGAAACTGACAAGTAACCTTACTGTAACAGCAACGATATCAGACTAAAATAACAGATAAATTTTATTCCCCACAAACCTGGCAGAAACAATGGATACGATCACGGGTTCGTCCCCTCCCTCCTTATTTCTTTAAATATAAAAATTTCAAACTAACACCAAACGCTTGAAGTAAAACTAAACATGATTCCAAATATCAAGAAAAGGTGAAGATGATTCCATGATTCTTAAAAAAGATCTTATACAAATTAATTTCACAATTACTCTTAGTATTAAACTCAAATATTCATATTCGATTTTAAACACAAATAATTAGTTACCAAAAGCCCTTATACAATTGCTGATACTACACGCAACCTTGGCAAAAAACCTGCTGTTGTTGTTATTATAATTATTATTATTATTATTAGTTATAATAATAATAATTATTATAGGAGAACAGTAATAGTACTCTTATATAAGGGTAAAGGAGAGAAGGGGAACTGTAGAAACTATAAGGAAATTAGTTTATTGAGTGTTGTAGGGAAGATATAGATATACGCTGGTATTTTTTGTTGAAAGAGTGCATCGAGCGACTGATTGGCGAAGAAGTAGGGTGCATTTAGATTGGCAGAGGATGTGTTGGTCAAATCTTCACATTGAAACATAAGAGAGAAGAAGAATAAATTGCATTTAGTTTTAATGGAATTGCAAGTATGTAAGTCGATAGTCAAGCGCGTGTAAAAACAAATAGAGTCGAGAGTGAATTGTTTAATATTAATAGTCGTGTGAGGTAGGAATATGTTCTGTTTCTTTTGGCTATTTAATTTGTATACGAATGGGGTGATAAAAGAATTAGAGGTAGGGTGTGGTAGGAAAACGTATTAGACTGATGGAAAATAGAAGAGAGTGGATGGTGCCCTGCTTATTGTACGCTGACGATTTGGTTTTGTGTTGTGAATCTGAACAAAAGTTTGAGTCGGGTCTTACAAGGCGTGTAAAATGAGGGATTTGAAAGTAAATTTAGATAAGGGTAAGGTGATTGTAGTGAGTGAGGAAAGTCCGAGGTGTGAAATTATGTTGGATGTGAGCAATTGGAACGAGTATCAGAGTTTAAATATATATAGGCTATATGTTGGATGAAAATCGAACGGATGATGCCGAGTGTAGTAGGAAAATTGAATGTTAAGAAGGTCTCTGATGCAATTAAATCTTTGATGAATGGAAAGGAACAAAGTCTTGAGTACGCTATGGTTTTAAATGAGGGTATGTTGTAACGGTGTTAATGTATAGTAGTGAAACTGGTGTGGAATAAGAGGTATAGATGTAAGGTACAATCTGCTCAGATGGGCAATCTTAGGGGCGTGTTATGTTTAAGAAGAATTGGTAAAATGAGAAATGAACGTGTTAGGGAGTTGTGTGGTGTGAACAAAGGCCTAAATGAGAGAATAAATGAGTGTATTAAAATGGTTCGGTCAAATGAAAAGGATAGACGATATTCGGTTGGTCAAGCGGATGCATAGTGGTGAATGAGCTGGAAATCGACCGGCTGGGAGACGGAATAAAAAGAGGAGAGCTATTAAAAGAATGTCTGATGGAAAGGAATGCGAGTGTGCCAGAGGCGAGAAGACAGTCGTAAATGACAGGGTTTTATGAGGGTATATGATTGTGGGTCTAGCCCAAGAGATGATCAAGTCCTGCATTGACGAGATACCACAGTGAGGGGTCCGTCGCAGTGTTGTGAAGCCCTAGGGTGGATTTTTTTTCGACATACATCGTCATCTACTAATTTTGTTTCCGGTGTATGTTTCGCACCTCACCTCCAATCTGGGGAAAGGAAGTAAGATAATAATAATAATAATAATAATAATAATAATAATAATAATAATAATAATAATAATAATAATAATAATAATAATAATTTTACTAAATAAATAAATATATAAATTAGACAAAAAAAAACCTACATGTATATAAAAACTCTTAATAAAAAAGTTTGGGAAATTAATTTACAATAAGTTCATTTCCAATAAATAAATTATCTACATTATATACAAAAATTAAAACATAAAGTCTTAAACAATGTAACTAAAGTATGCAATTAAATATTAGAAATATATATATATATATATATATATATATATATATATATATATATATATATATATATATATATATATATATATATATATATATATATATATATATATATATACGAATAATATATATATATATATATATATATATATCAGTGAAACGACTCAGTAACTTTCTCTCTATCTCTATCTCTCTACTCTCTCTCTCTCTCTATATATATATATATATATATATATATATATATATATATATAACTATATATATATATATATATATATATATATATCTCTTCTTATATGTAATATATATATATATATATATATATATATATATATATATATAATATTATATATAAATATATATAATTAAATACTTGAGTTATTAATAAACATTTTCTTTATTAAATCGTTTTCTATTATTGGATTCTGATTAACTTTAAAAATGTTTCAAGTTATGTTTTTCTTCAATTATTATAAATTAAAATTACAAATATTGTTATTTTATATATTTATTAAAGATTTTTGTTTATAAATATTATTTATTATATAGTATTTAAACATATTTATAAACATAGTTTTATAAACAATTTTATGCTCTAAAGTCTAAATTCACAGATAAGATCTCCCGCCAATTGCTTTGGGTACGGATTAGTCCCTATTTTAATGTGTTAAAAGCGTTATTTAATATGTATCCCTTTTTCGTTTCAATTTGCATAATCTTTTATATTTATTATGTAATAATTTCATTTATTTGACCAACTTTCGCAAAAAAAATAAGAGAATATTATCGTAACATTATGAAATTTGCAAAAATAGATCGTTTCTATAATGTCAACTCGTACTGAGCACGAGTAGCACAGTGTAGGAGCCGCCTACGGATATATATATATATATATATATATATATATATATATATATATATATATATATATATATATATATATATATATATATATATATATATATATATAAATAAATAAACAGATAAATATAAAAAAATTTTTAAAAATATATATATATATATATATATATATACTAACTATATATATATATATATATATATATATATATATATATATATATATATATATATATAACTATATATATATATTTAAATATATATATATATATATATATATATATATATATATATATATATATATATATTGATAGAAAATAGCAACATACTGATATGAACTGTATAAAATATAAGTCTTATAAATCACACATCAGAAAAGCCCCAAAATGGGCTTTAAATAAGCTATACATAGCAAATTTTTTGCATATTACTGGTAAGTGGCTTATAAAACTCATCTATACACTGTTCATCTGTGCAACATATTTCAACTGAGAATTATAACAGATGTTGCAAGACATAAGTGTCATCGAGACAAAATAAAACCCACATTTAAAGTGGTAGTTCAACATCAAATATTTTGCTGATGCTGCATTTTATAATCATTTTGATATGGAGTGTGATTCATTGGTTTAGGAGTTAAATTGCTGTCACTTCCTAAATTCATATTCATTTGATTCATTGAATTATTACTATTATTATATAAGGGTTCTCCCCAGTGGTTTAACCCCATTGTTAAAGATTGGTTATTAATAGTATTGTTATGCAAATTTTGCTTCTCGCTTGGAGAGAAATTTCTTTCAGTCAATTTAATTTTGCGTTGACATAATTCTTGTTCTAATTTTAATAATTTCATTTTTTCTTCGTGTTGTTCTCCTTTGTACTTTCGTTCTTCCTCAGCCGCTTTCATACGAATACTATGTTCCTCTTTTGCCATAGTGACAAGTTCAGAGTGTAAGCCTGGACAACAGCACTGCTTGTTGATTCCAGGCAGAAGTGGCAGATGTGAATCGTTGAACCTAAGGTTATGAATACTTTCGTTGAATAGATCCCTGTTGAACGGTGTTTGAGGCCCGCTACGATATAAAGAATTAAAACCTTTTGCAAATTCACCAAAAGGATTTTGATTAGTTGAACAACTGGCTTTGCTTCGGGGGACTGATTCGGAGTATTCCAATAATTTTCCGAGGCACTTGTAGTCGGTGGTAATCTCGAGGGAGACGAAGATGGATTTATTTGTGCTGATGATAAAGCTTCTGCTTCATCGGATGCATCTTCCTTATCTAATGTTGATGGGGGATCTTCTGCTGTTGCTTCTTCTACTGGAGGTGCCATTCGTTCGATTGATGTGCTTGGGAAATTATGGAAAAAAGAATTTTCGTCCGGAGATTTTGATTGTGATCTACTTTGAGTTTCGTCACAGTTTAAAAGAGCTTCCACTGGTGGATCTTCGGCAAGAGAAGACTCATTTTTTACACTTATATGATAATCATTACTTTCGGAAGACTTTTCTGAAGTCTGGATAAGAAAAATAAAAAAAAAATATATATATATATATATATATATATATATATATATATATATATATATATATATATATATATATATATATAAACATATACATATATATATAATATATACATATATATATATATATATATATATATATATATATATATATATATATAAACTTCCTTTTAACGTGCTTTATCCCCTTCTCAGAGGGTAACACGGGGGACTACAGGAAATCGAACTTTAAGGCCGGCTATCCCAAACCAGCGCCACCAACGTGTTCGCAGTCGAGTTTTAATTCTTGCCCCAGGTAGATAAAACTCCAACTGCTACGCGGAGGATTTGAACCAGCGTCCACTCTTCGCTTGAGAGTTGTGAGTCAAACTCCCACCCCACGGGGTTTTATGTATATATATATATATATATATATATATATATATAT
>JABUQX010108742.1:0-22500 GCA_015478945.1 Trachelipus rathkii | reverse complement strand
ATATATATATATATATATATATATATATATGGGCGAGGTCCTATGTGGGGAAGGACATTTTATATACCAACTGTTCTTAATATATAAGTTTCTGTAGTAAATTCCGAGGAGCCGGAACAGAGTGTTTGGGTGGATCCGGAGTTGGAGCCTAAGTTGTGGGTGGGGCAGGAGAAATTTTTGTTTTTATTTTTGGCAAAATATTTTTATATTTGTAGCAAGCAATCTTTTTCTATTATAATTCATAAATTTCGTAACGTAGGATTAGTGATCGATTTAATGTATAAATGGAGCAGGATCTATAAGTGAAGTGAGCATGAGCCGGAGTAGGGCAATTTTAACATGATAAAGCGTTAAAAATATTTATCGGCTGTGCTGCTGACCTATTTGTCAATGGGAAAGCATGTTAGATGTTTTCTGACCCAGTGAGGAGAAGCTGCTTCAAATCTGAAACGGCATAGGTTGCTCGAATCATCAGCGAAAATGTTGCGTGCTGACAATGTAAGTAGAAACGTTGAGAGGAATGTGTTATGTTTGTAAAAGAATGTTCTGTTTTAGGTGTTATTTGTGTTTTGAGTGACATGCGAGTATGGAGACTGGTGTATGTATGTATATACATCTGGCCAAAACCAATGATAAATTACAGAAAAATTTCGGTAAGCAATAATTTTTAGTGTAGTTCTTTTAACAAGTTCGTGAATTCATTTTAGAACAATAGAAATATTGAGACAGTAAGAAGCCGCATAGTTTATCAAAATTCGGTCAGATGGCCTCCCAGACTCAACTGAATGAATTTTCTAACAAAGTAAGGTAAGGGAAAGATTAATTAAGAGATTTTTTATATATAAATTTGTACTGTGTTTAGCTAGCGTCTTTAATAGTTTTCTTATACGATAATTGGGGGTTAAAAAATTACCACGCCTCCCGGCCAATTTGGGCTTAGTTTAAAATTACTATACTTGATACCCGACCATGCCATATACTATCCAATCCTTTCTTAAATGTTGCAATCGCGTAGAGCTCAACAACCTCCTGTGGCAACCCATTCCAAAAATTAACAACCCGATTAATATATCATGATGGCTTTTCTTATATAAATATTTGCATCTTAATTTTCTTACTGTGCCCTCTGGTCTCCTGTCCGTGGTTTACTATGAAGAATTTACTTGTCTCCGTATTGTCAATATTTGTAAATATTTTGGAAATCGCCTTTTACAGAAAACATTCCTAACTCCTTCATCCTCTCCTCACAGCTCTTACACTCAAACCCAGAAATCATCCTTGTTGCACTATCTCTAGCATATTTGTGTCTTTCCTTAAATAAGGGGCCCAAGCTTGTCCACAATACTCTAATACTGGCTTAACATAGCTATTATACAGTTTACTTATAACTTCCTTGCTCTTGTAAACGAAATTGCGATTTATTATGTCTAGCATCTTATTAGATTTACTCCCTGCTTCCATCCACTGATCAGCTACTTTTAAAATATTGCTTCTAATCACACCTAAATCTTTTTGGTAATAGTTGAGATTATCGTAATATGGCGAAATATCGATATTTTTTCCGAAAATTGTTTTTTTTTTTTAAATATCTTTCGTCCCCATGTAAAAGGACTAGATGACCTCCGCCAAATCTCTCTCATATACAAATATATTATTCCCTCAGTCGAATTATTTTTTTTTTATGTTTAAATTCGGTTTAGAACCCATTAAGTTTAGTTATGATAATTTTTGCTAAGAATACACAGAAAATCTGTCTACTTAACAAAACTTATCATAACCTTACTTATTTTTCGAATGTAAAAAGAAATAATATATGAAAACACCGAATAATGTTCCTTATAAATATATCGTAATTGTGGCAATTTTTTATTAACAACATGTGGCAACGTTGCTTCATCATTATTTTGAAACATCGATTAGTTTTGAAAAAAATATCGATTTTTTTTTTAGAATAAGCTAAACTTAACTATTACCCTCTTTTTCTTGGTCTACAGACTCAAGTCAATCCCCATTCATATGGTAGTTAAAACTTTTATTTGAGTAACCTATATGAAGAACCTTACACTTTTTACTATTAAAATTCATTTGCTACTTATCTACCCACCCCAGCACTGAACTCTGTGGGACACCACTCTACACTATTTCCCATGATGACTTATTAACATTTAGCTGTACACAGTGTTTTCTATTTCACAGCAACTCTTTAATCCAACAATGTAGGATGTAGTTCCACCTATATCACAATAGGTATAACTTTTTCATCAATAACTTTTTCCTCAGCCATATGTGGGAAACCTTCGTTATTCAGATTCTCATAAGTACAGTTATTTGCTGAAGTATAAATGTTTAAATTAATAGAATTAAGGAAGAATCGATTGTCTCTGTTTCTCAATCACAATCTATCTATCTAATTTATTTCTATATATATCTATTCTGTAATATCTATATTTCTATATTCTTATTCTTTAATTTCATATTTATACTATACATATATACGTATATTCTGTATCTATTCTATTAATCCTTTTATAATATTTATAATATATAGTACTTATTATTATAATTATAAATTATATATAATATATATATTAATACATTATTTATATATAGTATTTATTTTAATTATATATTAGTAGTATATTAATATAATTTTTTTCCACTAGATAAATCTATATTAAGTATATTGTCCACTAGATCATATCATATCAATTGTCTACCATATTTATTATAGTATATATTAAGCATGTTGTATATATTAATTACCTTACATTATTATTTACTCTTTATATAATACTATTTTATATTATTTTCTTACATAGCTATAGCTAAAGCACGTTGGTTTAAATCTTATATTAATAATTCTATTATTTATTTTTTTAAATTTAAATATTATTTTTATTTCAATTTATTTAGTTTAATTATTTATTATATCTAGTTTATTATATTTACGTGATTTATTTTAATTTATAATATATATTATTAATTTTAAGAATGTTATTTAATATTTGGTATACTGGTATAATATCAACTGTATCTCCTCGGTCAATGCAAGTCATTTATATTTAGTTAATTAATAAATTTACAATTTATCTTAAGATTTGTGTTAGACATGACCTATATCGCTTTCTAAAACCCATGGCTGAAGGAGTTGTTAACAGTATCCTTTTATCTTATCAAATATTTTTTACTATTGTATTACCTTTCATAGTTAATATTTTTGCATAAATCAATTACAACTAAAAGATGTTAAGCTTCTTCAAACTTAGCATTATTCTATAATTTCCCCCAAATTTTCGTTAACTTATATCGTAGTATACCTATTTCTTATAAAGTGCACAATTACTATGACCTGTTTTCAGCAGTCGTCTGGTACTGCTCGTTTCATTACCAAAATGTTTATAGTGTATCTGCTTTTATAATTCAATTTAATATCTTCTCATTGTAGTGCTTCTTCTTATCTAATTGATTTCTGCTAACCTTCTTATCCTTATTATTATCTCGCTACTTTCAGAATATCTATTTACTATAATTTAACCTTCATACATTATCAGGCTTATTCTTTGTTGTTTCTTTATATTGATTTTAATTGACACTGCATTCTTTTACTTGGAAGTTTAATATATATGGTTCAGATAGATGGATTATTTCTTTTAAACCTTTCTCTTATTTTTTCAAAATTACCCAAGTAGTCTAATTTTTTAAAATTACATGCCTTATTTCTTCAGAAATCTATTAGTGCTCTTACAAAACTTTATTTTATGCACGCAGAATGGCATTTCATTAAAGTAAAACCATTGCAACATAGATTGACCACTAACTACCGGTTATCGTTCGAACTGTCACTGAATTTTCATATTTCTCATTGACAAAGATTGTTTTTTTTTATTCTTTTTTTATTATATATTCCTAAAACTAAACAACTTTTTTAGAGGTCCATCTAACCTATCAAACCTATTTCCTTGAAATTGGCTAAATTAATTTCTGCCTATTCTCTTTGCCTTTTTCTATGGGTGACTGACATTCGAACTGATGCATGAAAGTTTCCTATATTTTCTTGAATCTTCTTCTGCTACCTTACTATGCCGGGTTGTCGAATTTATTGTTAGAAAGCACCTGCTGGCTTGGATCCATCTGATTTTCTCTATTTGTCTCTAAATCCACCAACAGGTTTCTCTTATCGGCCGACCGCTATTACTTCGGTGTTTATTGCTTTTAAAACAGTACGCTTGACTTCTGTACTATTCCTCTAAATATCTTTGTCCCTTAATTAAATGTTCCGTCTCTTGCATGGTTTAGCACGTTACAGATTTGGCTGCTTACACTCCTCTTTGTGCAGGTCACATCTTGATTACTTAGAGTGTCTCGAGAATCTGGTATATTCTCCGCTCGACTGATTTCTTCTGTTCCGGACATCTAAGATCTTTTACAATTTATTACCTGTGCAACTTCTGAGGCGCCAGATAATGACATTCACCAATTGTCTCCATAGTTCAACTTATTCTTCTATATTAATATATCAATTCCTATTATGATTCACTATTTCTTAAATTCTCCTCACTCTAACTCTCATGCCACCATACTTTTCATCGTTTATGTTAATTTAATTTATCAAGTAATCCAACAGTCGCATCATTCGTTTGTTAGGGTTTTCATGGACGCGATCTGGGCTCAAGTAGGTTGTTCATAGTATTCAGCTTACATTTATTAAAATAACAGGACTATTCTATGGAGTCCATCTATTTAGACAATGATTATCCTATTGAATGCCAGGAAAATATTTAAATCATCACCTATCTACCATTTATGAATATATTTTCTCATTTATTTCTTTCTCCACACATTGATTTTATTTTTTCCCCATTTTCCGCCGTCTTAATTTCTTCATCTACTGTGGCCAGTGGAAATGTGTTCATATAAATGTTCATCTAGCTTCTGTATTAAGACTTTATTATACATTATTGGATATCTACCAAACACTAACAGATATTCTAAACATTATGATTAGTTTTATTTTCGGATGTCAGTAATTAACGACTAGATTGAATATTTGCTCTTTACGAATTTAAAATCGCCACATATACCTCTATATAAACCTATAATCTTCTTTATTCACTTTATAATTCTGGTATAAATAAAGTGAATATCCGTCTTATATTTCATATTCCTGTAAAAGAGTCTCTTATACAATTCTTCGTTAATCCATGCTTCAGTTATTTTAAGTCATTAATAATGTCCTAAGATTTATCTTTATGGATATTATCTTATAATTCTTAACTTACAATTCTAATGTACTCTCTTTTTTATTTCTCTTATAGGTTTGCTTCTTTATGTTAGCAGTGTGTGGATTTGAACAACGCATGTTTAATTCGGATAGGATATCACAACTGTTCGTATCTTGTCTATGTTGTATCTGAGTCTTTCTCGTTACAGTTTTTGTGCTAGTCTTCTTACAATTTGATTTCCTCTAAACCACTATTACAGTTCATTATTGCCTATATATATAATTAATTTCATATTATCAAGATTTTTTAAGTCCCATTACCCTGCTTCATCCTAAGTTTTTTATGTTAAGACAAGTCTCAAATCTAGGCATTCTAATTGAAAAGCTCATTACACTCTTTTTACGAACTCAAATACTGAACTCGTTTTATCTGCCTCAAACAGATCTTATGTCATTTGAAAATTCTTTCCAATCCAAAATTTACCTGCATTATTTTTCTGGAAAAATATACATAAATCTTTCTTAAAACCCTTTCATTTTACACATAAAGCTTATACTTCCCCATTTCCTGACCTGTTCACCTTAACCTGGGTAATAATACAGGAGAAATCATGTATCCTCTATATCTTTCACTAGCTTTTCTATATTTTAAGAAACAATACGTCTATAATCTGCCATTAATTCTCCTGACCTTCTATGTCCTATATCATTTTCCACGACTTCACTGACGGAGTTATTGTACACTACATATATACGTTATATTCATTTCTAAATTTCCTCTCGAATGTTCTAATTTCATCTTTTGTTTCTCTTCAATATTCCCATATTCTAATATATACCCGTATGGCAGTGGTTCTCAACCTGTGGTCTGATTATCGCTCTAGTAGCTAGTGATTGGATATATATGTATATACTATATTTGATTTATATTATGGACTGATACTACTTTGTCCCCTCATCCTTACGGTATAGTGACTATCTCGTACTATTGAGTATTATATATATATTAAAAATACGTGGAATCGGGGCCGTAACCCTAACATGACCACGGTGCTATTTTAAAAGAGTGGAGAAAGTGATAATGACCGGAGGAATAATAATAATAACTAAATAATAATAATAATAATTATTATTATAATAATACTAATAATAATAATAATAAACTATATTTTCAGTTTGGCTGGGTAATAAATAACAAGCTACAAGACTAAAAGGTTAAGATGCTTCCACTAGTGAAAAAAAAAAACTAAAAAAAAAAATGAACTTACAGCTAAAATTTTCATTTTTAGAAACGATTGTATTCTCAATCTAGCACAAATAAAATAGTTACCCTTGATATTTAAGAATTTTCTTTAATAATGTGATGCAAAGGGAAACTATTATAGTTTTATTTAGTAAAAAAAATATTCTGTTAATAAAAAGTACAAAACATAAGTAGATCAGATATAGTAGAAGCTAACATGGGTAAAATTACCAAACGCCCGATTTAGACGGGACTGTACTTTTCAGATTATGGCCCCAACTTTATTAGAACCAAAACTGAGATGCTAAAATATCCCGTTTTGTATTATTTCTTAGATACAGTGCACGTACCCAGTAAAATTTTAAATGTTCACTATTGTTTCAAGTAACAAAACTTACTCTTATTATTTAATATTTTTTAAACTGTTAGTAAATAATTTTCGTAATAGTTATTTTAAATAACAATATTAGTAACTAAATTATATAATGGAATTTATAGTTTTTGTATTTTCTACCTTTACGTTGGCAGACCTTTATCTGCCATTCTAGACTTCTATGATCGCTTGTGACATTCGTAAACATTTAATTTAAAAGCAGTGATCACTGAACATTTCTACATTATTAAAAACATAGCGCCGACTAATTTACTGCAGTATAATAATATAAAAATAATTGTTATATAAATGTAAATAGGAAAATAATTTGGGGTTGGTAAGAAATAAAAAAACGGTTTAAACATAAACGTTGTTATTTAATAATATATAGAAACAAATAACTGAAACAATGTTGAATCTGTTCCACATGGATGTCTTAATTCTTGAAAAATAAGAAAAATGTTTTTATGAGCATTAAATTGGATTAAGTTTTTCGTTTCAATAACATCATTACATAAAATTAAGCAATAATACTTAAGAAGTATTTGATCGAATTTTTGTGAAAAAGTCGAGTCATATGTAAAATTTAGAGCTATCTATAAATCTAATACTTAATCAACACATTTATAATAGCATATATAACAAAAATTCCGTTCTACTTTAGAAGATTGTCGCGGTTCAGGAGTAGCTGGCCTTGAAAAGCATGAAAGCAGATAGAAAAATATTGTCTTATTTTTATTTAGGTTACAAATTAAGTAGAGTTGATATACGTTCACAATTACGTTTGTAGAAAAACAAATATGGCAACCTTTCCCTTTCCCCCAATTATACTTGTAGACCTCAACAAATATTTAGCCAAAGTTTAATCATCTCTCTCTCTCTCTCTATTCTCTCTCTCTCATCTGTATATCCTCTCTCTCTCTATCTGTAATCTCTTCCTCTCTCGTTACTCAATCTATATCGTCTCTTCTCTCACTCTCTCTCTCTCTTCTATCTCTTCACTCTCTCTATATTCCTCTTCATCTTCTACTCCTCTCTCTCTACTCATCTCTCTCTTACTCTACCTTCATCTCTCACTCCATCTCTCCCCCGTAAAAAGTTTTCGAGACGAATTATCCTAGTTGAAAATATTCAAAAAATAAACGAGTTGGTTTATTCAACATTTAAAATATATCTAAGAAAGGAATATAATCAAAGAATGGGGATTAATTAATGCTCTATTCAAAAATATACGACGGCGAGCACGCAGAGTCGATCTTGTGTTCAATATACAGCAGGGACATCCAGATGGAGAATCACAAACTGAAAAAGTATATATAGTAATCACTATTCACCGTCTAAATAAATAAGATATACTCTTATATATATATATATACATTTTAGTCACTTTTTTCTATTTCTTTTATTTCTTCTTTCTATTTCTTAGAAAACGTCTAATCATTGTCTCCAATTCACCATTACTCTACATACTTCTCTCTCTCTCTCTCTCATCTCTCGTCTCTCTCTGCTCTCTCATCTCTCATCTCTGTTATCGTCTCTCTCTCAGTCTCGTCTCATCTCATACTCACTTTCTCTTCTCTCTACTATCTTTTCATGAATTGCACTTATACGAAGATGTGCAATTAAACAACTGATTTAGTTAAATGTTATCTTCTTACATATTTGTATTCTAGTACTCTTTTGCGATCTTCTTTTTCTCTTTCTTGCTTCTTAGCAGTAACTCGCCTAAAATTAGAGCTTTCATTTAATTAAAATTTCAGCAGAAGTAGCGTCAAGTATTTTGAAACTTCCTATTTCCTCAGTAATATATTTTCTTTATTCTTTTTCGATTTTCCACTCAGCTTACCTGGGCTACCCTTATATCATATAATGATTAGAAGAGTGTTTAAACATCTTTTATGACACTTACCTTTGCTTTTTTTCTCCTGATGATTTTATCTCTTCAAGTTTTATTAATACAATCATATTGAACTTAAATGGAGGATAATTCCATATCTAAACCGTTTTATCTAGCATTCTTAATTGATATGTTATCACTGATCATTTATCACCATCAGGTCTCTTTCTCTCTTCCTTATCTTCTTCATAATTTTTTTACTGACAACGTTTATTCAACATTTTAAGCACATGTATCGGACAGACCACGACGTACACACACATGCACACCACACACACATCACACACATGCACACTCATGTCACACACACACACAACACACATATCTATATAATTATATATTACTTTTTTCAAATGAATAATCCAAAATGTTATTGCTCACACGTCTATAGTATATATACTATATATAATAATATATATACCTCTACAAATATATTTAGTTTTAGCGCCTGAATACTATCACTTGGTATATTAATCACAATCCAATTCTTCACTATCGATCCGTTCTTTAATAAACGCAACATGTAAATATTTAGGAGGGCTGGATTTAAAGGTTAAGAATATAATACCAGCAAATCCAACCCTATCTACTTTCTTAGGGTTTCACACAATCCAAATGGGCAAATGGGGAATTAAATTCCAAAGTAGACATAATAATTATAAATATATATATATATATATATATATATTATTATTACTATATATAATATATATAGTAATATATATTATATGTATATAGCATAATATATATGATATTATTATTATTATATATATATATAATACAGTAATATATTTATATATATACTAGATATATATATGTACAAATAGGGCTATTGTTTCCCACCTTTAAAATATAATCCTTGGGTTTTATATATTGGGCGGCTTTTACCCAAGAAATGGGGAGGGAAATTGAGTCTATTAGTAGAGATTGCAAGGTACAACATACACGCATATTCAATCCGCGGAGTATCCGCACATTATTAAAGATCCGCATCTTCAAAACTTGATTTTCGAATTAAAAAAAAAATAAATCTTTCCGTTTTTTTCTTTTTCCTTTTCCCCTATCACATTCAACTCAGTTTCCCTCATTCCTTTTAGAGTTATCCTTTAAAAGCCTATAACAGCTTCCGCGATGACGTAAAAAAGGGAAAAATAAATAAAATGAAGCTTTATCTGAGGTCTACTGGTCAATTTTAGCAGCACTCCGTAATCACCTAAATGGGGGAGTTATATTAAGTTTACTCATTGATTACTTAAATGGGACAACATAGTTAATGTTCTCGGTCATTACCAAAATGATATAAGTATTCAGTGTGTTTCCCTTGTCACTACGTAACCAATACATATTCAAATGAAGCAAAAAACTACGAAATACATTTAGGTTACTCCGGGGTTCACCAATTACATTTAGGTCACTCCGGGGTTCACCAATTACATTTAGCGAACTCCAGGGTCACCATTTGAGCAAGTAAAAAATATTTTACGAAACATATCTGGATCAAGATTTTCATTAACATAAAGCAAACAGTCCTTCCGTCCATTACAGATATTACAAACACATGCTATGAGATTCAGCTGACGCGAGTCTCTGTTTATTCGTATGTGTATTGAATCTTTTTAGGGGAGAAATGAGCAATTTAATCCACGAATGCCAGTCATATGGCACCATTAAAGGCTCAAAATACGTGCCAAGTGCCAGTGTGAGAAAATTCAATGAATGTAGTAAGATAGATATATTATATATTTTTGATATTATTATTTTATTATATTATTATATTTATTATTATATAAATTAATTATTATTATTATTATATAAGTATTATTATTATATTATTAATTATTATCATTAATTATATTATTATTGATCATTATTATATATTATTATTGTTGGATATTATTATATTATTATTTATAATTATTATTTATATAATTATAATTATAATATAATATAATTATAAAGAGAATCAGAAATTGCAGGTAGATTTAATATTAATATAAATTGATAATTATAAATATATAATTATAATATATTAATATATATAATATATATAATATATATATTAATTATATTTAATTTAATTTTAATTTTAATTTTAATTTTTAATTTTAATTTTAAATTTTCAAATTTTAATTATAATTATAATATATATATAATTATATATTATTATAAAATTATAATTATAATTATTCATAATTATTATTATTATTATATATATATTATTAATTAATTATATTATTATTAAATTATTATAATTATTATTTATTATTATTATTAATTAATTATTATATTATTATTAATTATATTATTAGAAGACTCCTAAACTAGGGTTGCCGAGACCGCAATTTTTTCCGAACGGATACTGGAAATTATTCTCCGCACCGCACCAAAATGAGCGCCTCACACAAGCGTACACAACACAGTCGCACGTACAAAACAATGTGCACACACACACACACACACACATTCCGTATATGCTTTCACAAAAATCTCTGAACACATTTAAACTTTCCAAGCAAGCACACACAACGACACAACAACACCACCAGACGCACATAAAGACGCACTCACAGAAAAGCGTACGCATTCAAACGTAACCGACACAGGCGCTCGCGCACCACTTACACACACCACACACACACACAGCACAGCACACACACACACACACACACACAACGAGCAACACGACGGACACACACATCAATAGAGGTGAAACACACAAGAGGGCACCACACACAACACTCTGTTCTACCGCATTTCCAGAATCGCAATCGACAGACAGAGAGCATTTGCTACTAGTCTGTATGTTTCGCTCTTGCGGATATTTTATTTGTCGAGAAATACTAGAGATTATAATTGCATTTATGTTACTTTGTAGTACGTGATTACTTTTATATTATGAATTACTTGTATTTTTATTACTTATTATTTGAAAAATTTGAATTAAATTGAATAAATTTTGAGTTGAAGGATGTGTTATTCACAATATGTGTATTTTGTAGACTGTCACTGCATAATTATTTATTAATATTTATGTATTTACTTATTTTTTTTTCCTTACTTTATTTCGTCTGAAATAGTAACATAGTTCATATATATGATTGGATTAAGAATGGTAGTCGGCTCGAAAGATTACACTGCTTTAGTTCTATTTGATCGATCAGTTTTTGATTATTCCAAAGTTAACCTTATATATACCTTACTAATATGAGTAAATTGAGGAATTATCATATGCTACTAATATAATATTATATAATTATATATTATTAAGCTATTAAGTTGATAAAACATTTATTGACGAAATATAATAAAATTTATAAATCAGCGCTCTGCTACAAGCTATTCTGTCTCCGATGTAATTTAAATAATACACGCTAAATTTAATTTATTACCAAACGTCTAAAGGATAAGCCTTTTATTAAACGTGCATGCTTTCAAAACATGGAAAATGATGACGTCTAAAAGAATTAGAATAAGATGTAATATTAATTACTAGGAGCTAATAAGAAATTAAACGCTATATGGTTTTCTGTATAAATATTAATGACCTTATTCTTTAAATTCTATTTCGCCAAAACTTACTTAGGATCCAACCCTGTTCATACCCAAATTGAATGCAAGTAGGTTTTTTTGTAACTCCAAATCGATTAGACCGAATTTACAAAAAATAGTGTAGACCCTTAGGTAGTGTTTGCACAGTTGGGAAACATATCAAGTCGAAAAGACACGAGTTTCACTCCTCAACTTCGCCACCATTAAAAGAAAAACAACTTTGAAATTTCAGTACAGGAACCCAACACACTTTCTACAAGTAAATAAGTAACAGATTCACTGGAAGAAATTTCTAGCAGTCCAGTAATGATTGAAGGAAAGACTCTTAAGAACCTTTTACCAAAAGTCGTATTGTTGTCAAAATAGACCCTGAAAAAACATTTTAATCACGCAAGAAAAAGTTACGACCTTAAGATTAACAGTGAATGATTTTATATACGCTAACTATATTTGGTGGAAAGTTAACGCACACAATTTATTAATAATGTTTACTTACACACATTTTAAGTAATTATAACTTGCAAGAAATACTGGCCTGTCCTGCTGTAACTAGTGTTCAAAATGCAGAGATTAGTTTAATTTAGCATGGCTTTAGGGTTAATTTATATTGAAATGAAAAGGAAGCAAAAAATTAAATATTTAAAAGGACCAGAAAAAATTATAATATATTTATTAAGCCACATACCTTTTCCTAATATATTATTTGAATTATTCAGTACTCTATTAGCAAAAAGAATTTAGACGAGAATTAATTTTTGGTAAGAAATCATTTTCATTAAGGAGGAAGTTGGGATAAAGAGGATTGGTGGGTGGGTTGACGGATATTATGAGTATATGTAATTTTCCCTGTCCGAGACACCAATGGGTGAAAAAATTTATTAAGTAGATTTTTAATCAGATGGTTGTGGGCTTATTAAACTAACTGGATAAAGGATAGCAGTATATTATTGATCGAATGTATTATGTAGTTGTATTATATATAAACCTAACCGCTTAAATACCGAAAAAATATATTCATAAAGATGTTCTTAAATATAAAAGTATCATACTCAAGAGGAATCTGTAAGTAAGAATCTATTATAAGTTTCTTACCACCTCCATAGGATGAACCCTAACATTTATATTGAACGTGATTCTGAATCTGGAACAAGTAGCAGCAACAGTCATATTTACAATACTTTTCTTTATAGATTTTAGTCATATTCTTCTACTCTTTCGCTATTTTCCGTATGGACATTATGTACCACCTTACTCTACTCACAGGGTCTTTAGAAAGGGTATAGATGGGATGGTATTAAGGATGTACGATGAAGCAGGATGGATGATTCATATAGATATGGGATGGTATAGATTAGATTGATTAGGATGATATAATGATATATTAATTGTAAATAAGTATTTTTAATATGTCAGGTAGGGTAGATTATATAGATATATAATATAATATTATAGTTAATATATATATATTATATTAAAATTAATAATAACATCACGCATCTCACTTGACTAATTATATATTATACGCGCATTTGCATTCCGCAATCTCGTATCGCGCATCGCGGATGCGAAATTAAAATATTGACTATCTTTGCTAGCATTCACTAATTAATATATTTATATATATATATTATAATTTAATATTAATATAATTTAATATAATATATATATATATTATATATTATATATATAAATATATAATAATTAAGTATAAATTATATTTATTATATTAAATATAAGGGGGACATTGTTCATTTTTAAATAAAATAGTTGGTTTTTAATAAAAAAGTTTTTACAAATAAAGAAAGAAAAATATAAAATTAAATATAAAATAAAAATAATATATATATTAGAATATTTCTTTCTTTTTTTTTTAAACTTTAATATTTATATGCTCGGGAATTTATTTGAATGGGAGTATATACAGAGCGCACAATATAATGTAAAGTAACTCCCCCAATATATACATTTTCAAATCAAATTATATTCACTCACTTGGATAGATGAATTAAACGTCACCTATAGTATAAATAAAATAAACAGATTATGGCCTGGACAAACCATTTCTAAGTTACTGTACTTAATATAAAAAGAAAATAAATTTAGTAGAAAATATTGGTATTAAATAATTTATGAATAAATATTATAAATAAAAACTTGTCCTATATAATAAAAAAAAGAAAAACATAATAAAAAAAAACCGATAGTGTTCCCACTACCGACCCTATACCGAAGAAAAAAATAAAACATAGTCATTAAGTATATAATAGATAGTATGAGTAGGCGTTTCATTCAAATTATTACTATATAATATAATATATATTATATATATATATATATTATTATATATGATATTATATATATATATTATTTATATATAATATAATAATATATATATATATATATATATATTATATAATATATATTATATCTCATTTCCCCCAGATGGGGTTAAGGGTGCATCAATTTATTGCCAACGGATAGACCGAAATAAGTTATTGTGATAGAAAAAAATAACTAGTAGGTCCAAAAGGATGTCCCATACCCCTAATAATATATCTTCATATATATTACATATATATATATTATATATATATATATATAATATATATATATATATATATATATATATATAATAATTATTTAGATTAAAATATATATTATAAAATATAACATATAGTTTATATATATACAGTAATATATATAAATATTATTAATATTAATACTTGTAACATACAGAAAGAGTATTATAGTATAGTTTTTATGCCATATGTTTTAATAAAATAAAAATACAAAATTGCAAATAGTATAAAATTATTATAACAATTATAATACAAATCCATCGGTTACCTTAACTATAGCAAATACTCTACTATAGTTAAATAATTAGAAATAGTAATAATAGTGATAAATACAAGATGATAATATTTGAAGATAATAAATGATAAAATATAAAATGATCATGCAGAAATGATAACAAACAACAAATAACAATGATACACCTTAATTATATATATATTCATATATATATATATATAATAATATATAATTATATATTATATATATATATATATATAGATATATACTATAATATAATTAATATATTTATATTATTATATATATATAATAATATAATATATATAATATATATATATATATATAATGTATATTGTTTAATAATTGAAGTTTTCTTGCGCCCTTGAGGGTTATGGTAACAGAAATATTTATAATTTTATATATATTAATTATATTAGCACATTTAATAAACTGTAAGAAAATTTTGTTATATATTAGAATTATAAAATTACAATAAAATATTATAGTATATAAATTAATAATGTAGAGTAGATCGATGCACTTATTATCGTAGTTACGTTTAAGCGTTATATTACAATTACTTTATTATCGTCGGGAACTAGAAACTAATATATAGATTTAATTCATCCTAATGACGAAGTATTGAGCAACTTTTTGGAGTTTTATTTACGTGGCTTCGACTTATATATGCTATGGCAAAGTAATGTTGGATGACCGAGTTATTTACGAGTATTATTAATAAGCATGTGTTTTATTTAGGTAGATTATTTAAATTTCTGAGTAATTTTTTCAGGGAGTGCATATTTAAGATGTATTCATTTGGATATTATTTAATAGAATTATAGATACGATATTCTTACAATAATTAGAATACTATTCTCCTATTCTGTAGATTTAAAATAGTTATTTGTGTTTATTTTTATGTATGAAAAAAGTAAAATTTAGTTTTTAATTTTTCAAGTTGATTATTATGTATGTGTTTTTTATGTAAAATGGTGTATTATTAGAATTCGTTAGTTGATTTATGAGTATACATTCTTTAGTTTAGTACGGTGTTATTAAGAGGATGTTGGATGATAATATTATAAAGTTTCTAGGCAGATTATTTAAATTGAGTAAATAGAAATAGGATTTGTATTGTGGAGTTTACCGATTATGGGTCTAGGAATATTAGTTAGTTATAAGTCTAATTCATGTCCATTACTAATGATTACTGATATGTAGTATTATTTTAGAATTAGGGAGAAGTTTGGGGGTATAGGGAATATTTCATAGATTCATGTAATAGAGTTAGATTTTATATTAGAACAGGAATGGGAGATATTTATGGATGGCTACTCCTCACTGGGGACTCTTATCCGTTTCTTAGATTTTGTTTGTTTATATTTTTATAAAATTTTGAAACTTTTTCAACGTTGTGCTGTGGTCCAGTTATATAATAAAATTTAAGATTAATTGGCTACATTTTTTATTTGAATGGCAATATATACGCTCCAATAATCGAAGAGAATGGTGAAGAATTTAGCAAATTTTTGTTCCTTGAGGTCGCCACACAATGGAGCTCCTATCGCTCCTTCGTTGAGGTAGCATAGCACATATGCGCACATAGTGTTTAAAAATTGGTCTTATTACCACCAAGCCACGTTCAGGAGATGATACATCTGTTCCTTGAAGTGATCAAGAGACTCGATAATTTGATTTTGTAACACACCACACTCCTCTAGAGCAAGAATTATCCTAATTTATTATTGTGTGAATTATATATAAACTGTTAGTTATTAAGACGATTTTTTATATTTTTAAATAATAACGTAGTGTTTTGATTGATTAGTTAGGGAAATTATTATTTAGTAGGAAAATTAGTTTTATAGGATATATTTTGAGGATTTGAAGTTAAATATCGCTTACTTTACATAAGCATTAACTCTAACAAGTTAATAAATGAATTAATATCTTATATATATATGCTTTCTAGATTAAGATCGCCGGGCATGACCCCGGATCTTCAGGAATTTAAAAACATATTGGAATCGATTATCGCTATTTATCCTCACAAGACGCTAACAAAGAACTACTTTATTAAAATATAATTATTTATCTACATCCCGTATCAATAGTACTGCCAAATAGATTGAGCTGTTGATGGAAACAGAAACTGTAGAATCACCCTCGCTTCTATAAAGGATATAGGGCTCAAAATTGCTAGACTTTATTACTTTCTCTCTACTAACTGCTCTACACCAAGCCAACACACAACACTCATAGGACTAAGGTTCAGTGCACCTACTCTCCTCAACAGACGGGCACGCATCAGGACTCGTTATGTTCGGTGCTTCACAACAGGACCTCGCACGGTGGGAGGCGAGGTTGCCATAGAGGGCATTATTCTAAGACCAATCGATTATATTAGGCGCGACTATATATAGGCTCCAATTATAGGTGGAAGCAAGCCACAGTGGGCAAATAATTACATAATAATTTAGCCACCTAAAAGGAAAGGTGAAACTTACTATTCATTAACACAAACCGGCTATTTTATACCTGGCCGTGTCAACGGGCACACCCACACATACACACACTCACACTAACACACACACCACACACACACTACACACACACATCAACATATATATACACAGAGGGGAGAAAGAAAATATGTGATATATACTATGAATCTTTGATGTTAATCCCTCACCTATTAATAGACTATTAATTAGAAAAGGAGAAAAGTTCAGACAGAGACCCTGTATCCCGTCTGGTCTTCGCTTGTTATTTGATAATTAAGTTGTGTGAAGAGTTATTTGTATATATATGTGAGTGATTCCATAGTGGTATAGAGATTGGATATATCAGTGTCCTAACTATACTATATATATATATAATATATATATTATATAATATAATATATATATATATAACCTATATATATATATATTTATATATATTATATATGGACATTCGGTAGTATCTTTCTCCTCTAAATATTTCGTCAGAAAAAGAATGGTAGAACGTTTGATTATTTTTTAATTTTGTCTAATGTCTTTCTATTCGAGAACCTATAAATGATACAGCGCTCTTGTTGCCAGACATGTTCGTGTTTTTTTAAAGCAATGCGACAAGGTGTTTAAATGAATTATGAAATAACATTTAAAAATAAATTAACATTAATTTGAGGTTTATGATACGTTAAGTATATGGTTATTTTGAGTTACGATGTAGTACAGTTAGCTTTACATAAAAATTATTCCGTAAACTTTAATATTTCTTTATTAGTTTCTTCACAGGTATAACAATCCGTTTGAAAGCGACTGGCAACTTTAACCCATCTTGCAATATATTTGATAAATCAGTTTTGGGATAAAATACAAAATTTTAATTAATATATCTTTGCGGTGAAAGATCCCTACTGAATAGCCATTATTATATATTATATAATATATATATATATATACTATATATATATATATATATATATATATATATATATATATATATATAATATATATATATATATATATATATATATATAATATATATATTATATATATATATTATATATATATATTATATATATATTCTTCTTCTTCTTCTTCTTCTTCTTCTTCTTCTTCTTCTTCTTCTTCTTCTTCTTCTTCTTCTTCTTCTTCTTCTTCTTCTTCTTCTTCTTCTTCTTCTTCCCCACATCTCCCACCCTACTCTCTGAATATTTATTATTCTGTTTGGCATGGCTAATTAGTCCTTCCTAATCTTCTGTTTTCTTTCATGGTTTTAAAAATTCACAAAGGATGGATCGAATGTAAATCCATATTTGAATACGGTGTTAAACATCGGTAGCCTTAAATTGATTCTTATTCCTTGCTCGTCCGGTCATTATCTCACCGAGAGCTTTCTTATAAACGTTTGATGGTCCTTTTAATGGTCGTATTAACGTCATATTCCCATTGTTATGAGAAAGATTTTCGGGAATCAATTTATTTTTCTAATAATAATAAACTATTTTCTTGAACATATTTAAAAGGAGAAAAATGATAATTAAAATTTTACACCCCTCTTGCATTCAACCACGTTTTATATATGTACCGAATATATATTAGGGTGCCTCATGTTTGTTCATGAAATAATTTTAATATTTTCTTTTTTTTATTTATTTATTTATTTTTTAAATGGGAATCGAACTAAATTTGTTCTTATGTTAATTTTTAGTTTATTCACAAAATTTTTTTTAAATTGAAGTAGGTCTAGTGAACCTCTGCAACATGAGCCTAAAATTTCGATTTTATAAAACCTTTGGTTAGATTAAAAGTTCGGAGATTATTATTATTATTATTATTATTATTATTATTATTATTATTATTATTATTATTATTATTATTATTATTATTATCATTATTATTATTATTATTATTATTATTATTATTATTATTATTATTATTATTTAATCATTTATTTTTATTATTATTATTATTATTATTATTATTATTTTTATTATTATTATTATTATTATTATTATTATTATTATTATTATTATTATTATTATTATTATTATTATTATTATTATTATTATTATTATTATTATTATTATTAATTATTATAATTATTATACACTTATTATTTTTATTTTTATTATTATTATTATTATTATTATTATTATTATTGATTATTATTATTATTATTATTATTATTATTATTATTATTATTATTTATTATTATTATTATTATTATATATTATTTTATTATTATTATTATTATTATTATTATTATTATTATTTTATTATTATTATTATTATTATCTTTTCACTCTCATCCAGACGCCATATGCACTCAGTAGGTGTGATCCCCTCGCATGACTCATGAGTAGCTTTTGTTAATCCCCACCAAATGAAGTCAAATTCAGGTCACGTAGTCCTTTCAAGCAAATCTTTGACTTTCAATTATCAAAGCAGTGCATCTGAAGGGCGTTATATTGTGGGGTACTGAAATCTTATGAAGTTTAGTTATCTCTGTGGATAGTGGAAACTTTAAAAAATTATATTGTGTTTATCGATAGACATTAAGGGATAGGATTTTTAATTAAAATACCCCTTATGTTAATGTCTACTAAATTTTGTTTTATTTTCTTTTACAGATTTTTGTTTCTGTTGTATGTATAATGAATTTTTTTTAAAATAATAATGTTAGCTTTTAGAGAAGGAATTTACCAGACAAGTCCTTAAAACATGAAATTGATATTAATAAGTTGCCATCACTTTGAGACATTTTAAGTCTTTTTTTTATAATAATAAAACGAGATTCCGTTGGCTCGATGTTTCTGAAAGCTGCAGCATGTTAACATAGCTACTTTTATACTGGAAAAAAGAAAGAATACCCAAGCCAACTCCTAAAAAAAGCTCGTGAAAAGGTTACAGTGGTTTACTATTTGGAGAAAACTATTGTAAAAAATAAAAACATCTAGCGAAATATTTAAATTGAGAGAACAAAATCACTGGACGAGCTGTTTGATATAGCCGCTAAAAATCCTTTGGGAATAATAAAAATTGAGGAAAATAAACAATTTCTTTTGAAGTAAAGAAAACGTAGCCGTCGAGACTGCATGATCGAAGTAGGCAGAACTTTAGCTTCAAAGAAGGATGAAAGTTAAACCATCACGAAAAGAATAAAGAAAGAGAAAAGCGAATGCAAGAGGCTCCAAGTACATCTGAAACAATGGAACTACATAGCAAGCATTTTTATTATATTACAATAGCATTTCGTAAATGAAAATTACAACAAAATTGATTTGTTTATGTTTTTTGCTTTACAGTAAGTGATGATGGCGTCAATGAAATCAAAGTTGGAACCGGAAATGCACACCAACCGCTTTGGGGAAGAAAAGAAGTAGTAAGAAAGAAGAAACTGAGTAGTGTATGTAGTGAATGACGTAGGAGTGCTTGAACCTTTTTGGAGATAAAAAGGATGTGAGGTTTATCAAAGACGTGCTATCAATAACAATATATTTCAAATGAAAATCGAAGGAATTTGTGCATATAGAAATAGGAATTAGGAATGCAACACACCATGCAACAAAGTATATCAATCACAAACACAGTACTGATTTTATTAAAGATACCCTATTTAGAATTAATCATAGATGTGGTTACAATTCATTGGGACACTAAGCTCGTAGAAAATTTATCGGGTAAAAAGGTTAAACGCCAGCTATTATAGCTACTTAAAACGGAATAGATAAACTAATTCCTGTGGCAAGTCTTGGAGATATATTCAGCAGTGGCTGGCGCCATTGATAATTGGGACTTAACGGAAAACGTTCAAGCACTAATAGTGTTTTATACTACAGCTGCAAACGCTGACAGAATAAATGGAGCAGTCCTTCGTATTCAATCGAAATTAAAGAAAGACTTCCTTTTTATGGGATGCAGAAACCACGTTGCTGAAATTATTTTATCTACGGTTTTTCATGAAATATTTTCTTCTTCAACTTTCCCTGAAATCCATTGTTTCGGAAATTTAAAAAAAAATTCACCCAAAATTATAAAAGAAAATTACAATGACTTAATAATACAAGACATGGGAAAAGGTCCTGAATGAAGAAAATTTTTAAAATTTAATAGATTTTTGCTATTGTAAACTTTCTGAAAATTGGCCACGTGATGATTACATGAAATTTTTGAAACTAATTTTGCTATTTTTAAGAAATAAAATTTTATGTTCTATCAAGAAACATGGAGCCTGTCATTACGCCAGATGGATGGCGAATTTTTTTTGCATATTTCGTGAACATTCCCAATTAAATCACAAGGGTTAGTAACATGGCTTGAGATAATTCCTTTTATAATGAAGTGTTACTGCAGTCACTTCTTTAAAACTTCTTGCGCTGAGAAGGCACTTTTAAGTGATTAAAAATTTTTGCGATTGCCATTTGAGTACCCAAATAAAAAAATATGTAGCAAAACAATGTAGAGGTTTTTGAATCATCTTTAATACTTGAATGAGGAATGTGTTTTATTTTCTTATCTGATAATGAACTGAGTAATGAAATAAAATTTTTAAAGTTGGCAAAACACTTGCACAATATAGTCCAAATTTTGATAGTAATAATGTTGTTGATATTAAAAAAAATTACTTCTTTCGGGATCAGACCTTGAAAAGTGTTTAGAATCTTCAAATGATGATATCTTTAAACAGCTAATAACAGAAAATTCCATAAATATATTTTAGACATTCAAAATAAAAGAAGATTTCTTAAAATCATATCCGTCGGAATGGAAAAGCAATATCATTTTGAAAGGCAGAGAAATAATAGGTAATTTAGTTATTAGTAATTAAGTAATTAATGAAGCAGCAGGGAAGAGAATTAAACTTGTTCCTGATCTTAATAGCGTAATAACATAAGATGATGAACAAAA
>JABUQX010108741.1:17500-21242 GCA_015478945.1 Trachelipus rathkii | reverse complement strand
TCCGCTAGGGTTAGATATAGTAAATACCGATCTATGCGACCTCTATTTACTATATTTTCGCTAAGATATGTGTAAAGTTTCTAATTCTAACAATTTTTGGCCTGTTGTTCAACCTCTCCTCTACTATTACCAGCTTGGCACCCTTCTCAAACCTGCTAGTTAACGCAAACGTCTGCTAGGGGTACGGTATAGTAAATTACCGATCTATGCGACCTTCATTTACATACTTTGATGTTTAAAAATTATTATTAAAATATCCGCACTTTTCGTACTTTTTTTGGGTTGTTCACCTCTGCTCTACTATTATCCCAGCTTGGCCCTCTCCAAACTGCTATGTTAATGTAACGCAAACGCCCCACTAGGGCTAAGCATATCGTGATCGAAAAATAACGGCCTCATCCCAGAGCTGTTATCCCACATATTTATACTTAAAATTACATGCGACTCTAAAATTATCCACCTAGTTCTCTTTACTACCTTCTAGCCTCTTGACCGCTCCTAAGTTAGGCTTATATTAGCTTGGAACGCTACCTTAACCTATGCTTGCCAAATCTTTTTTCACTTGGCATGTCTTATGAACATTCACTTTTTGTTTTCCTACTGGGATATTTCCAGGCATTCTTTTTTGATACGCTAGTTTCAATCTATTGTGCGAGCGTTTTTCATTGCATACCAATTTCTTAAACATCAAGCAAGGCTCCACCGACTAATCTAGGTTCGCCTAACTTTGGTCTATTTACCCTAAAATAATGTACTTAATAGGCTGCCCCTTTTTCTAAACTCACCTTGGTTCTGGGTTTTAATATATATTATATAATTTAACAATTCTCAATTTTGCTCGTAATTCAATTAATATCGTTGTAATTTTCGTTTATGTGATTTTATCTCTCTCTTCTCTAGAAGGAAGTTTTTACACGTAAATAGCTAGTTTGCAATATATTGGTATAAAAGTGATAATTTACTTCGGCTTGGTGTATGAGCGACCAAATGATACTCTTCAAATACACCACGTGCGCTTAGTTCCACGAGAACGAACAAAGAGACCTACATCTTAAACATCCGGGCCGTCTTCGCTCTACCCTGTATCTCTTGTAGTTACACAAGCCTCTGTCAGATTCTAGACTCCTGAATACATAGTATGTTCTTTCTCTTCGCCCAGAGATGTATCCCTTTCCTCACACCTATATTTTGTAGTTAAATAAAAAATTAACAATCTCTAAAATTTATTATTATTATCTATATATAATATTATGTATATAAAAAAAATTACTGAAAATATAATATTATATATGCTTTACATTATATATATAAATATAAGTATGAATATAAATATAAGTTATATGTTTTATATAATAGATATTATTATATATCACTTAATTCTTATTTCTTCCCAGAAAAAAGTACTCTCAAATAAAACTCAAGTGAATCAAGGAGAGTGCAGCGAAGGATTGTAGATGAACGCGGCTGTGTTGCTTGCTCTCATGCACGCTCTCGCAAGGAACCGTAAATTTTTCACTGGCGATGAGAGGACCGAAGAGGTAGTTGATGGAGTATTTCAAACAGAGCTGTGTTCATCTGGCAGTTTTTCTCTCGTAACAGGCAAAGGTGATCTGATAAGTTATTATACTCTCGAGGTTGGGGGAGTGACTACTCTCATTTTTAAGTTCGCGCTTAAGATTTTACTGACGTATACTATGTCCAGGCTCATAGAATGGCCCCCATTATCATTTCCGAAGGATTCAAAACCCACACCCTGCTCGTTATGCGAGCCAGAGCCAGATATCTTTCGTTGATGTCTGTGAAACTAGCACACAATATGCGCGCGATACCTTGTTTACAACACATATAGCGCGCGCGGCAGTAGTGGTTATTGCGCAACGTTGATCTTCATTTAACTTAATTCGCGCTCCTTAGCTCTCGTACGTGAGTTTTAGAGGGTGCTCATGTTACACAGAATGGGCGATGCTTTTGTAAATACCGAAACACATTTTCTTTGGTCACGAGATATCCCCACAGAAAAGAATAATCGCAAAATTGCTCAAATGTAGAGTGGAGACATATCCTCGTGCAGGGAAATCACATCACCCTACTCACCTCGAGCTCTTCGTACAAGGATTCCTTGTATTTAACCAGGCATAGGAGGAATGGGAGTCGGACTGTCATATACGAATACGCTCATGGAAAAGAATATATTTCTTCGCACACCTCAATATCTTCCTCTCCGAAGAACCTCAAATAGTGTTTTCGAGACCGGGTGTTAGTGCTTTCGCAGCTCTTTCGACTATCGTGTGTGAGCTGTGAGTCGCACTCCATTCTTCGTGTGGAAATATCTACATATATAAGTAGTCTCTCTCTAACTCTTATTCGCAAATTTTGTCACCACATCTTCTCTCTGCCATTCTTGGATCTAAGCGAAATAAGTATTGTTGCGTGTCTCTACAATCTCGAACCTCCTTAGTGTGACGGTGTAAACTTTATACACTCCCCTTATCACATATTCAACGTAGACAATTTGTACACCTGTGTATAAAACTCAACGAAGGAATAGGGAGAGATCACACTGCTCACTACTTCCTCCTCAAAGAAGTAATGTAGCTGTAGGATGTGACGGTTCAGGGCAATATTAAGCACGCCCAAAATCCGTATGAATTAAGCGTCACTACCAACTCTACATATCTGTTTTCAGCTTTAAGAAATGAGGCACAAGGCTGCTATGGCCTCGCGCCCTTTTACTATGTGCAATTGGGTTATATAATCTCTCTTGGCCCCGATTGTAACTATTCATTAATGAATACCGAGGGTATAGCAGGGCATAATTCTCTCTAAAGCTGGATCGCGTGTGACTTAATTGAGAAGCTCTCTCAAATCACGCCCTACAGAGGGATTTGATTAAATCGCTGCACGTTAATTCAGATCTGAAAACTAGAACAATAGTATAATGCGTGCCTCTGTGGCCGGCAATGGGATTTCATGTTGTTCTCATACATTATTTTCGCAAAGAACACTAAGGCATACCGGTGCGACTGCGTGATTTACATTAATCTGTGTTTGTTCAAAGGCTTTCTCAATTCCTGAGCATTATCATATATTTTATTATGGATGGAAAATGGAAATTTGTAAATTCCATACTTCGTAAATATGTAACACCATTCTCAGACATTACTATCTCTTTGCTATAGTGATTATGATTGCCGCTAGGAAATCCTATTGCGAGTGTATTATCGTATTCCTCTATTGCGCACCAATTCAATCAAGCGATAACAGGCCTATGCTCAGTGGCGTGTAGGGATCCCGCAAGAAACGTTTAACGAGGCGAGGCTAGAGCCAGCTATTCCATTTTTGTCTATCAATTGTTTACTTCAGACTCTCCACATGTGTTCTTTTCAGCGCAGACCATTTTAATTAACCTGATTCTTAACTAAGAACTCTAGAGCGATCCACTGCATGTTTTGTATATTCATAGTTGTTGGTGGTAGGACTGTACTGCTTAACTATCCATGTATGAGACTCTGTGATTTAGTCTAATTCTCGAGGCACCGAGATTGTGTTGTCTCTTAAGGAAACCGAGAGGATTCCGTACGCTTTGATACAGTGTGGTTTGCTACGACTCAGAGATGCATGCGCAATCGTTGAACCTGGTAATTTCTTAACTCGCCATGAGGATTGCCTTTAAAATATGCACTTTCATTATGGAGCCTCACATGCAACTGTACCTGTCTATTCACAGAATTTGTGATTTTTC
>JABUQX010108741.1:10000-12500 GCA_015478945.1 Trachelipus rathkii | reverse complement strand
ATTTTAGTATTTGATGGTATATATATATATATATATTATATATATATATATAATAAATATATATATATATTATATATATATATATATATATATATATATATATATAATATATAATATTATATATAATATATATATAATATATATGTATTTTTGTGCTTATATTGGATTGTTAATTATTTTGATAGATTGTAAGCTCAAATTTGGGGACCTTTTTTGAGAACTCTACTGAGAAACCGAACTTGAAGAATCAGATCTAGTATTGATGAGTATAGTCCTGAAGTGCGGACTCGGGCAGTTAACAACCAATGGGGAGGATAAGCGGGTTAGTTTGAACGTCTCGACCGAGGATACTGGATGCCTTGTTAAAGAAAGTGACTGTTATTGGACTCCTGGTGGGACGGACTGAACGGCGCCTTCTCTCCCAGAGGACGTGCGCTGAAGGAGGAAGCGCTCGTGTTCTTACGAAATCATTGTAAAGGCGAATTTGTAGTATAAAGGTGTTTTGTTTAATTATATTGTCTTGCATTTTAATTGCTCATGTTTAGATAGATCAGAATAGATTAAATTATAAGTATTGTAGTCAGAATGCGAAGAAATTGGAAAAGAATATAAATTGTAAACGGTGTATAAACTTGTTTGTATTCCATAGTAGTTTCCAGATCGCTTACGAAGAAGGGTTCGTTGGAAAGGAGAAAGTAACCCTATAACAATATATATGTGTGTGTTTGTATGTTTGTGTTATGTAAATCAAAATATATTATATTATATATTATATATATATATTATTATATATTATATATATATTATATATATATATATATATGTGGTGTGTGTGCTTGTATGTTTTTGTGTGTAAATCAAACTATAACTTAAAATCACGGTTGTGAAGATAAAAGGCTAAAAAATGATTCCGTTTTTTATATGGGAAAATTAACGGAAATGGTTAAGATGAAAAATAAAGACCAGCACCTCCTTGATTAGGGCTCTGCCCGTGAGCCGGTAAAAAAAAAAAGATAAAAATAAGGAATAGCATAGTAATGTTACTTTATAGAAGTTCTGACAAGAGAAAGGTTGTTTCTTTAGTTATTTAAGAGTGGTTCTCACCAAAAGTGTTTGAGAGTTCATTATATATTAACAGTTCTTAATTTAAGAATATTAAAGAAAGGCCATTTGTTTTTTGAATATCCCGGCAAATAAAACCAAGAAAAATTATAGACAATGTCACTAGTGGGTGGTTTTGTTTTTAACTACAATAACGAGATTAATTTTGGCAGTAATTTCAGTGAAGTTGCTGAAGAAATTTTGCAAAGAGGAAATTATTTTGAGGAATGTTTCTGCGAAATTCTAAATGAGCGTCCATCTCTTAGACTTCGAAAAAATTCAAGAAAAATCCTGAACAGGCAAACTGAAAACTCAAATTTTATTCGACCAATCGAAAGTGCTGAGATAAACGACTTTGATATTAATTCCGATAGCAAAGTACATGAATCTGATAAAGATCTTATGCAAGGAAATGGAAACGAATTAAAAGAGCCTCAAAGAATTTCTAAATTTCAATCCTCCATCTTCTGAACTGGGTAAAGACTCGGAATTTGAAAGAAATCTGGAAAGTTATGAGAAATATCAAGAGGCCACACCAGAATTTCTTATTTTAATAAAAGAAAATATAATAGAAACAAATATTGTGGTTCCTCAACATGGTACAAATGCTTTGCCCATTATGACTCCGGGGAAAACTAATACCTAGAACAAGAGAAAGTGTGTGATCTTCCTACATCAGCAGAAACTTTAAATCAGAAAACGCAAGTCAAGAGAAAAAGCTCCTCTTTCGAGTCCGACGCACAAAAGCCTGTAAAATTTTTAACCTTGAAAAGAAGAACAAATAAGAAGAGGAAATGTTGCATTCAAGATACCTGCTTAAAATAATCAAAGACCGAAGAATTACAACATTCAGCAAACAAGAAACAGTGGAAAATATTAAAATGATGATAATTGATGAAACTAGTTATGCTAAGCCAAGAAATGTGCATTAACTAGGTATAAATTCAGCAAGTTAACTTGGTTGAATTTTTTGGCCCCCCCCTTTGTTTAGTAAATTTCATTTTCATTAAGGATAAATATCAAAATGTTAATATTCATTACTAGCTGAGATATATATATACTATTATATATATATTATATAATATATTATATTATATATATAATATTATATATATATATACTATATATATATATATTATATATATTATTATATAATATATATTTATATATATAAATTATATATATATATATTATGATAATATAATATATATAATATATATATAAATATATATATATATATTTATTATATAAGTATATATATATATATATTATAATATATATATATATATTATATATAATATATATAATATATAGTACATATTATAATATATAGTATATATTAGATATTATATATAATTTATAATTAAATAAGAAAAAAATTTTTTAAACTAAATAAACT
>JABUQX010108741.1:0-7500 GCA_015478945.1 Trachelipus rathkii | reverse complement strand
AAATATTTTTATTTGTTTATTTTTCGCGGATTTCCCCCTCCCCCGGAGGGGGTGGTTTCGGAGTTCACCAACGCGTTTTCGCTTAACCGCAAGACCCTGCCGAGCCGCGCCGAACCGCACAGCACCGCACCACACTGCACCCTCGGACCGTTTTTCCTTTGTTTCGCATCCTCGTTTTTTTTATAACTCATCTACCTTCATGGTCCTTTTTAATCCGAAATATTTCAGTTTATTTCACGTAGGATCATGAATGTATTTTAATATCCACGAATGTATTTTTCATATGACGTCACAAACAGGTATCTATCATGGTACAAAGACTCGCTAGGTCTAAATACAATGCCTTATCAATTGGTTTCATAATATCCATTAGGCTTAAATATATATATACTAAAGGATAAGTTTGTTTGTTTTTCCATCTAGCTCTGGTAGGCCTCTTTGAACGTGAGCTCAGAAGTTTATACCTCATCACCACCTTTCACATACTTTGCACTTCTGTTCTCGAGGGTCGTAGCGGTGAGTAGGGTTTCACTGATCCCCCATATCCTCTATGGCTGCTCTTGTGCTCTTCTGGAAGGTTTCACAGGTCTCCCGAACCCTTTGGGTCCTCTTTGAGGAGTGGTCATCAACTTGTCATTTTATACTACTTAGCCATTGTATATGCACAGACGTTTGCGCATACATGTATATGCATCATGCGTTTGCGCATCTCATCTTCTATCTTCTGAAGCGAATCATCCCACCCGCAAGGAATAACATTAAATTGCGGGAATTTAAAAAGTGACCTATACCAGTCACTAACCGAACTGGAACTCGACCCCTAACCACTCTGGCAAATGTATTGAACTTAACAGATTGGGCTCTCTGAATGCCCATTTATACCTGAACATTTAATCCTTACATATAAAGGGTTTTATGCATAGCAAAAATTTTGGAATTAGCTATTCTATATTAAAAGTTTAGAAAAAGTGCATCTCGATTTTGCATTTTATATATATATATATGTAATAATAATATATATATATATATATATATATATATTCTTTTTATATATATATATATAATTAATTTATAATATATATATATATATATATATATATATATATATATATATATATATATATATATATATATATATATATATATATATATATATATATATATATACAACGAGGAGAGAGAGAGAGTAAAATCGCTATCATCCATACACACATACATATACATATACTTACACACTCACACACACACACACACACACACATACACACACACACATACACACACATACACATACACACACCTTTACCTTAAAATAAAAATGAGTCCTGAGATGAAGGATCGGTATCAAGAGGAGCGTTCGGGACGAAGCCCTATAAATGACTCATTCACAATTGATGAATTGAGTACTGGTGTCTACCCCTAGGTTATAAGGTATGAGGAATCGATTGGTTTATATTATAAGTTGCTAGGATGCTTCCTAGTATGAGTTATCTTTTTCTAGCCTACCCTGATCATAGAACAGCCCTAATATTGGTGCCTACCCCTATGTTATAAGGTATGATGATTCGATTGGTGTATATTATAAGTTGCTAGACTACTTCCTACTATGAGTTAGCCTTTTTCTAGCACTTCTAGCCCGATAGAATATATATCTAAAGAGTTACACATTTGGGCAGTGAACGCAAACGTTTCCTAGTCCGCGTCCGCAGGTGGACCCCCGCCACGTCCCCGCCCGCCGCGTGCGCCCGCAGGCGCAATATTTCCGCGCGAACGAAAAATATGATATCAATGTAAACTATTCAAAGAATTTCTTTTCAAATATACTATGAATCATTCATTTTTACTACAATTGTACGAAATTTTATTAAAAACATATACTTTACATACCTTAAAGCAGTAAATCAGTAAAGGGATTAGTATGCTTTTGTTTTACTGTTTTACTGCTTTAACTCATATGCTTTACTGCTTTAACTCATATATTTATTAACATTACATACCTTAAAGCAGTAAATCAGTAAATCAATAGAGGTGTTACCTAGCACCAAAGGGATTAGTATGCTTTTGTTTTACTGTTTTACTGCTTTAACTCATATGCTTTACTGCTTTAACTCATATGTTTTACTGTTTTACTGCTTTAACTCATATGCTTTACTGCTTTAACTCATATATTTATTAACATTACATACCTTAAAGCAGTAAATCAGTAAATCAATAGAGGTGTTACCTAGCACCTAAGGGATTAGTATGCTTTTGTTTTACTGTTTTACTGCTTTAACTCATATGCTTTACTGCTTTAACTCATATATTTATTAACATTACATACCTTAAAGCAGTAAATCAGTAAATCAATAGAAGTGTTACCTAGCACCAAAGGATTAGTATGCTTTTGTTTTACTGCTTTAACTCATATGCTTTACTGCTTTAACTCATATATTTATTAACATTACATACCTTAAAGCAATAAATCAGTAAATCAATAGAGGTGTTACCTAGCATCAAAGGGATTAGTATGCTTTTGTTTTACTGTTTTACTGCTTTAACTCATATGCTTTACTGCTTTAACTCATATATTTATTAACATTACATACCTTAAAGCAGTAAATCAGTAAATCAATAGAGGTGTTACCTAACACCAAAGGGATTAGTATGCTTTTGTTTTACTGTTTTACTGCTTTAACTCATATGCTTTACTGCTTTAACTCATATATTTATTAACATTATGTTTTCTTTTATATTTTTTATTTTGTTTTAATACTTTTTATTTAAAAATTGTAATGTAAGAAGAAAAACACAGAGTGTCTGATATATAAACATTTTATTTTAATAAAATTGTACGAAATTTTATTAAAAACATATACCTTAAAACAGTAAAACAGTAAATCAATAGAGCTGTTGCTTGGCAACAAGGGGATTAGTATGCTGCTTTACTGCTTTACTGCTTTATTGCATTACATCATATATTTATTAACATTGTTTTCTTTTATATTTTTGTTTTAATACTTTTTTATCTATAATTTTTTAAAAATTGACCTGATTCAAGTCCCTCAGGTACTTCTTACGCTTCAGATAAATTTAAACGTGTTACCAGAGGAAGAATAAGAAAAACACCTTATAATAAACCTAGTTGGATTAAATCGTAATTATGTATTATCATATATATATATATATATATATATATAATGATAGTGTATAGCTACTTTATTTAATAATAACCAATAATATATATATATATATATATATATATATATATATGTATAATAATAATAATAATATATATATATAATAACATATATATATATATATATTTATTTATTCTAGTTAGTAATGCCTGTGTATGTATATATTTATTTAATTGTAATGCTTGTGTATAAATAAATATGTTATTTTAAACCTTTTTCTTTAACCCTTTTGACTTTATATCACATTTTTGTGACAAATATATATATATATATATATATATATATATATAAGTGTCTATATGTGTAACATTAGCAACTGCTGCTGCTGCTGCTCTATATATATATATATATATGTATATATATATATATATATATATATAACAACTCTCAGGAAGGGCTTTCGCCCTGTCAGTTGGTCCAACATCTTCTTTTGGCCAACATGGAGGCAGAAGGAGGAGAGGATTTACAGGTAGAAATTCAATCTGAGGGAACCAAATAGTTTTGGGGGTTTCACTAGGTTGCTTTTAAGGCAGGAGTGTCAACCTTACGCGGCCCATGGGCCGCATGCGGCCCAACAAGCTTTCCCATGCGGCCCAGCCCATGACAATTTAAAAAATTTCAAGATAATTTATTTTGAACTTTATCAAATTATTTATTAATCAATTAAATGCATATATATATATATATATATATATATATATATATATATTATATATATATATACTCTATATATATATATATATATATATATATATATATATAACATGGATCAGTAGCCAACATGGAGGCAAAGGAGGTAGTTGATAAGTATTACTTCAATCTGAGGGAACCAAATAGTTTTGGGGGTTTCACTAGGTTTGCTTTAAGGTTTCCTAATGTTGAGAAAAAAGAGTTAAAAAAATATTTAGAGGGTGAAGAGGCATTTACTCTACATAAACCTGTAAGAAAAAAAATTCGCGGAAAACTATAGCTCCACAGGTCGATAGTGTATGGCAGATAGATTTAACTGAAATGATTAAATATAGTTCTTATAATGAAGGATTTCAATACATACTTTTTACTATTGACGTATACTCTAGATACTTATGGTTAAAGCCATTAAAAGATAAAAAATCCAAGACTGTGAGTGATGCAATGAGAGAAATTATAGAAACGGAATGTAGGTGGCCAAAAATGTTCTGGTCAGATAGGGGCGGTGAGTTCTTAGGTAACGCGTTTCAAGAATTAATCAAAGAGTATGATATAAGCTATTACAATACATTTTCCGTAAATAAGGCAGCTATAGTTGAAAGAGTCCAGCGCACTATTAAAGAGCGCATGCATAGGTATTTTACTAAAATGAATACTTTTAAATATATTGATATACTGGACGATCTAGCTTATTCTTATAACAGATCTTACCATAGAACTATAAAGACAACACCTCTAGAAATGTTAAAGCTGGATAAACCTGTTATACAACAGGATAAAAAAGTAAGAAAAATTAAAGATAATTCAGGAATAAAGGTAAACGATTATGTAAGAGTATCTCGAACAGAAGAAAGATTCAGAAAGGGGTATGAAGCCGGATGGACTACGGAAGTTTTTAAAGTTTGTAATATACGTAGCTTCCCTACTGATGGTTTAAAGTTATATTATCTGTAGATGGAGAAAAGATAAAAGGTGGATTTTATAAACAGGAAATACAGAAAGTACGATTTAATCCTAAAAGTAATGTATATAAAATAGAAAAAATATTAGGTACAAAAGGCCAAGGCAAATCTAAACAGTATTTGGTGAAATGGGTAGGATACCCTGCTAAGTTTAATACTTATGTAAAAGCAAGTGAAATTAAGAAACATTAATCGCATAAAAAGATGTAGAAGGAAATCCCTTCCCCTTTACATACGGCGCATTGTTATGCAAAGTTCATATTAGAAAGAAACAGATACAGTAATTACAGCATAATGGAATATATATAAGAGGTGTAATCAATTATATTTTCATTCATTAACATACTCACAGTGTAAAGATAGTATAACAAAGGAAGACTTGCTCCTGTAATAATGGACAGAAATAAGAGGGTATTCAGAGGAATCAAAAATGCCCAGGAGGTATGGCCTTGGTGTATTTTGCCAAGCTATGGAGAAGTGCAAGGCCTCTAGAGGGATAGGTGGGGAATATATAGGTAAAAAAGCTATAAGAACAGGTTTGCATACTATTCAAGATATTGCTGCAGGAAATAATCCTCGTGCAGCATTAAAAAGACGTATTGCCGATGTTTCAGATGAGATGTTGGATGATGTTAAGCGTAAAATAAGGCGTAAAATGTCAGGTCAAGGTCGAGGGCCCAAGAAGATTGCCAAAAAGAAAAAGACTAAGCGGAAAACCCTCTAAGAAAAAATGTATTGATGTATTTGCTATTTAATTACTAACTGATAACTTTTATACGAGGTGTGTATTACTGTATATAAGTAAGGTTTTTCATGAAAATGTTCATTATACGACCAGAACTCGCACATACAAGATGCATTTCCTTCATCCTTCTAGTCCTGATTGTTGATCTCTTCTCCATGAACCCTACACAGATTAGCGTAAGCGATTCCAACTTTATCAGTATTAATCCTATGCATTCAATTACCAATACAGATGTTCCTCTAGAGTTCAATATTCCAGGCACTTCTGATCAATACCTAGACATCCCTCTAATGTGTTTTTATATGTAAAAACGAAATTGACAAAACCTGATGGGTACAAGATATCTTCCCTTCGGGTGATGACCATATAGTATATACAGAATCAAATTTCCTGTATACATGTTTCAACCAGATTGAAGTCTACCTTAACGAAACTTCACTAGGTGCGTCAGCGGTTAATTATCCTTATAGAAGCTATATAGAACATTTGTTAAATTATTCAGACGACGCTAAACAATCTCATCTCCAATCATGTGGTTTTTATAGTTTCAAAGATGAGGCTGCATATAGATAAAGCAGCTAAAGTCATAAATAATACTTATGAATTTTACGGTTGAATAAATGGCGATATCTTCTCTCAAGAAAGACTCATTCTACCGTCTGTAGATACTAGAATCCTTTTAACCCGATCAAATCCTAAATTTGCTCTTAAAATAAAAAGTAAACCTACTGCTACGGCTGTATGTCCAGAACCTGTTTTCAAACTGTTGGAGGCCTATCTCTATGTTAGAAAAGTGAAATTATCACCACAGCGTCATTTGGAAATTGAAAATTCTCTTTTGAATACTACAGCAAAGTACCCTATTAAGAGAGTTGAAACCAAGATATTTAATTTCACTCAAGGATTATCGAGTATCAATATCCCTAACATTGTGAACGGAAATTTACCGCAGAAAGTAATAATAGGGATTGTGGAACATGAAGCCTACTCAGGAAATTATAAAAAGTCGCCCTTTAAATTCACACCTTTCGGACTTAGGGGTATCAGTTTACATGTGAATGGACTTCCTCCCGGACGTGATTATGAAATATTATACAACGGAGACCTTCTTCTCTGTACTCGTCTTTTTTACGACTTAATAGCCAATACTGTATCATGTAATGATAGTGGGACAGGCTTAAATCTTGAAGAATACGCAAGGAATATAGTAATTTATATGCCTATGATCTCACAGCCGACCTTTCAGCTTGTAACGCCTATCATTTAAACATTTTGAGAAAGGGCACCTTAGGACTAAGTCTCTCTTTTGGATCAAGTCTACAATCACCCATCACTGTAGTGGTCTATCTTGAGCATCCTCAGCTCATTGAAATTGACAGAGTACGCAACGTACTTTTGAATTATTAAAGATGAATGAAATAAAATCGGTGTTTAAAAATGAACTCGCTTTTTAGGGGTGTTCGCTATTAAACGAGATAAACTCTGTAAAGTTGGAGAAGGATATGCTTCATATTCAATACATTGCCTCGTCACATCACCTCAACAGGACACTTTGGATTTCCGTTTATAGAGCAAAAAAAAACGATGCTGTTCACATAATTGATTCTTTGAACTTAAAATTTATATTGAATAATCATTATATCGCCTTATTATTTTTAAAAATATAATAATGTAAGTTGTGTAATAACTATGTCTTACCCTGTTGTTCAACCCATATATTCTAATTTATGTGAGTCTATTGTATTTATTTCATTACATGCTTTTAAATAATATATGTTTTAATAAACTTGTAAATATATTTGATACTAAAAATTTACAACCTTGTCAATGATTTTATAGTTTCTAATTATGTAATAAATACAAAAAAAAATAAAAAAACATGATTTTACTACCCTTAAAACTCAGTAACTCTATATATATATAT
>JABUQX010108740.1:2500-15000 GCA_015478945.1 Trachelipus rathkii | reverse complement strand
ATCTTTAATGCCTTTACATTTAACACCTTCGCTTGTTCTTGTTTTTCATCTTCTTCTTCACTTGTTTCCTCTTCCTCCTCTGTTTCCTTTACTGCTGTCCTAACTCCTGTTAAATAATCTTCATCATCTTCACTACTCTCCTCATTCTCACTTAACCCCAAATTGTCCTCTTTCTCATTGTCACTTTCGTTGTCTTTATGACCCGCCTTTTGTATTCTTGTAATGTGAATTTTATTCACTTCTCTCATCAATCCACCATGACGTACCCAAACTGTTTTCCCTTCTATCCCTATGACCTTCCCAGGTCCTCTCCATTTATTTTCGTTCTTTTTCTTATAGTAAACTTTATCCCCCATTCTTGCATCCTCCAACTTATGATTTCTAACATTTCTCTTTAGGGCTCTTTTTATTCTATTTTTACAATCCACGCTATGTATTTTTTCTTCTACCTGTTCCTGTATTTCCATGAGTTCTCTCAACCTCTTCCCTTCTATCTCTGTTTCTAGTTCACCGGGTGATTGTTCATCTATCCCTCGCATAGTTCTGTTTCGGCTGTTTCTTCCAAAAACCTTCTGTAATGGAGAAAAGCCATCACTCATGATAGTTTCATTCTTTGCACATACTATCCAATGCAAGATCCATTTTTTACCTCCTATCTTTTCTTCTTTCATTTTTCGTAAACTCTCTTTTATTATCCCCACCATCTTTTCGCATTTCCCATTACTCCAAGGACTTTCGCTCGCGGTACTTAATAATTTAATCCCCCATTGATCGGTAAATTCCACAAACTCTTTGTTTTGGAATTCTCTTCCTCCATCTGTTAAAATTTTCTCCGGTACCCCAAAAACGCTCATCCATTTTTCTAATACTACTTCTATTAATTCTTCTGGTCTTTTTGTCTTAATCCATTTTGATTGACAAAATCTTGTATCCCAATCAATGATTACCAGAAATTTTTCCCCTTCTAACTCCCCTATATCTAATGCCACCACCTCATTGAACTTTTTTGTCAACGCAATCCCCACTACCGGTGTACTTGTGTTCCTTTTGTATTTTTTGCAGATTGTGCATTCTTCACAAATCTTTCTCATTATTTCCAATTTCCCCTTTTTTACTTGATCAAAAGTAGGATCGTCTACAAACGCTTTTTCAAGCATGTCCTTCAATTTTCCGTATGAACAATGTCCAAATTGGAAATGTAACTTCATGCAGTTTTTTCGCCATTTATCATCATTTCCCCAAATGTCTTCCCTTTTTATATTGAACCATATACTCCCTTCATTTTTCTTATCCCTTAATTTCACCCTTAAATGCCCCTTTTCGTCTCTTATTACATTTATTCTTTCTTCATTAATGAAATGATTACCTGTCATCTCCATTGTTTGGAAATCTATTTTTGCTTCTATTTTTTTTAACACCTTTGTCCCAATCAACCAAGGGATATTTCCTTCTATCACCTCTGTTTCTAGAAGAACTTTTTTATTCCCCCATTTTATCGGAATATTCATCTTTATTGTCCCATTATATTGTTTTTCCCCAAACCAATATTTAGTCTTTATTTCTCTTTCGGTTCCTTTCATCCTTTTAATTTCCTCAACACTCATGGACCCTATCACTCTGCCTAGTCATAATTCCCCAATTACTGTATTCGAACATCCCGTATCTATTATACCCCATACATCATCCCAAGGATCCTCCTCAGATACATTTATTTCTCCCAACAGTACTGTTTCACCCTCATCTGATTTCTTTTCTTTCTCTGATGTACAATGATATTTCAAATGACCCTTTCTCCCACATCCATAACATTTACTTTCTTTAAAACGGCATTTGTCCTCCTCATGTCCTTCTACTCCGCAACCCTTACACCTCTTTTTGCTATCTCTTTCAGGGCAATTGTACCTCATATGACCTTCCTTCTTGCATCCATAACAAATGACTTTCTTCCTGTCCACTTTCTCTCCCCACCATGATCTCTCTGTTCTCTCCATATTTTCTTTCATTCTCTCTCCCAACACCCCTCTTAATACCTGACACACTCTTTGATATTTCACCTCTCCATCCAGAACACCGTTGACTATCTTCTCTTCATTCACATCCAAACCACTTCTGACTAATAACAATCCTCCTTTGTGCTCTTCACTCAAGGCATCCATACCAGTGGCCATGCTTTTTCTCAATACCGCATCGAATCTGCTTACATAATCTTGTATACTTTCTCCCTTCTTTCTCTCTATCCTAAATAACTCATTCATATTCTCAATTTTTTCTCGTTTCTCATCCATCCTATATTTTTTATCCAGAATATCTATTATTTTCTTCCATCCTTCTCCCTCAGTTATATCATCTCTCGATAGATCTTTTACCAACTGCCAAGGTTCCCCTGATAACGCATTCCTTATGCTTATGCCAGGATATTTTTCTATCTCTTTTACACTCCAAACCCAATCCTCCACTTTCCCTTTCCATTCCAGATATTCCTCCTTATTTCCAACAAACTTAGGACATTTATCCCCCTTCCTAGTTTCCATTACGATTACGATTGATAAATGAAAATTGATTAATCTACTCTTAATTATTACCTTGCTATTCCCAGATGACGACCAGTCAACCCCAATAACTGTATAATAGTTATGCTAGATCCCAACGCGCGCGGGGAACAGTACCCCTATTATTATTTGTTATTGCGGTTGATTCCCTTAATATGATTTTGAATAGTCCCTCAAGTCTCTGATACACCTTTCTCTGGCTTTCTGATCGTATCAACTGCCAGATCGATTTTCGCTCTTATTCTCAATTATTTCTCTTACAATTCAGATTAATATATAAAGATTCATTTATCAAGTACTTCTATTCCTATAAAAGAAAAAAGAATTAACCACACAAGCATAATAAAATGATACATGAATTTTAGCCCAAAGACCCCTGCTGCAAGGAACTGTGTTCCCATGTATTAAACATACTTACGAATTCCTTGCGTAACCTCCCTCATGAATAGGACATATATCAAACCTACAAAACAAACACATATATATATATATATATATTGTTAATACCTTTTAACTTGACGAGAGAAAGGAGGTCCTTACTATCCAAGAAAATCCTTTTCTTCTCCAGAAGGCTCTCGTTCTCTTTCAGCTGGTACGAAAATTTGTGACGAGAGTTCTTCCAATAACAGAGTTGTTGGACATGCAGTGGAAGATCAACTTTTCTTGCTTTTCTTTTTATTTTGAAATCCAGTTATTTAACCTTCTTTTCTTTTCTTGGAACTATTCTGCCTGTTGGAAATAAGCTAGGTGGGATTAAACTGCAACCACAGTGGGGCTATATCCACTTTATTGATATAGTTACTCACCCTTCTTCTTGACACTTAATAACTTTACCCATCAACCAAATGCTATCTTTAAAAAAAACCAGAATCTTTAAAACATGGATTAATAAAATATATGTGAAACTTTAATTTATTAGAAATATAGTATAGAAAAAGAAATAAAAATGCTTGTGTTTGAAATTATTTATGTACATCATTAATATGTGTTTATATTTTGTATATTAACAACCCCATTTAATTTAAAAATTTTCTATTATTTTTTTATAAATTTTTTTTTTGATTTAATGGGGGAAGGCGAATCAATCCAAATTATAATGGTATGCTAATTATATAAAAAATATTTAATAAGATTTACATATCTCTCTCTTATTGCGCACGAAATGTATATAAAATACATATATGAATATAAAATATACTCATATATTATTATGGAATGAAGCGAAATATAATAAGTATAAAATAATATTAATAAAAAAAATGATAAAATAATATAATAATAATATTAAGGATTGCATAATATAATATGGTATTAAAATAATTCAGCAAAAACCAGCAATAATAATTTGTACATACTTTTAATATTGCTGATTAAAAATTTCGAATATGGTCCATCGGCGGAAGGCCGATTTAGTATGATACAATAGAGTATAAGTATTCAGGTAAACCCCACAGTGGAACAATTTGAAATAAAACCCCACAGTGGAACAATTTGAAATCAAAATCAGCGCGAAGATCTTCTTTAGTTTCAGGTATGGTTCACAAAATCTGATTGGTTCTCCAAATCGAAATTTCTGTGGTGGCTATTGTTGCTGATATTAATTTAGTGAAATTCTTAGGTATTTGGAAAAATTTACATCAAGTTCCACAATGGACAAAATCACCCCTGCAGATCTAAATTGGTCTTGTCTTCTTGTCTTCACCAAAAATGGCTCCTCACGTCGGGACCTGAACCGGAAACAGGAATTAGCACACAAAAATTCCCATTCCTTACTGAATTACATAATTTTTGTTTTATAGATCTATCCTCTAACAATTAAAGTCTCCTCATAAACATAAATCATTATTTAAATAACTTTATTCAATCTCTCATATTTTATTAAAATTATCTTTACTTATTAATTTCTTCAATCAATGCGTTTTCATGAATTTATTTTATTATCTCTCTATACCATCTCTATCTATTCTATCTAGCTCTCAATAAAACAACAAAATTTCAATTACCCTATGATTAGGGAACAGCGTCTTCTTATCGTCTGTTGATAATAATTAATATCCTTCTGGTGATTAGGTTTTTTTTTTAAAATCTTGTTATTCTTTTCTTTTATTTTTCCTTTAGGATCTTGTTATTCTTTTCTTTTATTTTTCCTTTAGGATCTTGTTATTCCTTTCTTCTTTTACTTTTTTTTCTTTTACCTCAAAAATCAACCTCCTACAAATGATGGATCAACAATTTTTAAATCCTAGTTCTGTGGGAAGGAGAAAAAAAAATAAGAAAGACAGTTAAATCTATCTCATTCCTTCCCACCCGTCAATTTCTGGTATTGACGCAGAAAAGGTGAAGTATAAGTCATACCCAAAATTTAAACAAAACATACTTTCATCACATCCCCTTAAATATCTTTTCTCTTTTCCCACAGTGGGGATATTCCTTTGCAAACGGCAACTCCGATGACGCACGTTGCAACAGTTCTTTAAGAAAATCATTTTGTTAATTTTATTAATTTCTCATTCTTTAAATTTTCCTATTTTCGCTTTCTTCCTTCTGTCATGTCATATTTTTATTATATATTTTTTTTTATTTTTTAAACCAACATTTCTCATTTTTTTCTTTAATTTATTTTCGTTTTATAGAAACATTCACTTTGCTAATTTTCTTCACTTCAATTTATTTCCTCTTCCTTTCTATCATATAAGGGAACACTATTGGCAATTCCTGGCAAGTCCCTCGCGATCGCGTATATGGTCGATTTTCTTTTATTGGATCTCTCACCGGATTCTCTTCAACTTCAAACCCCTCAAAAGATAACTCACTTTCAGGAATTTGTTCTTCTGCTTCTGTAATCGGCAAGCCGATCACAGGCGTCGAATAAACTTGCACACGGTTTTCAAATGTTTTATCTGTGGGAAGAGAATCTCTTAACCCCACAGGGGGAGCTTGTGTTGACTCCCAGCGCCAGTACGCTTCTTCTATTAAGTCCGAGGAGTCCCACAATAAATATTCATTAACCTCCTCCTCTTCTTCATTTTTTTCTATACTCTCCACTTCTTCATAAATCTCCTCCACGTCCAGATAAAATGATTTCTCCAATGATTTGTCCCCACATGCTTTTATGCTCAAATTTATCTTTTTCTGTTCTTTTACTAGTCCTTCAAATTTTTCTTTAATCCTTTTCAATTTTTCCTCATCTATGGTGAAACCCTCAAACAAAGAGTCATCATCGTCATCATCATCTTCAATATTCTCATCATCCACTTCTATTTCCGGCAAGGGCATTTCTACCTCCCCACCGGTTATAACCTTATCTATTATTTCTTCTTGTTCTTCATACATTGCATACCTCTGAAACACAGGATCGTTCAATAAATAATCAGGAGGCATTTTCCATAATCTCAACTGTTTATGATGTGCCTTATATTGTTTACCGTCCCCTGTGGATTTTATCACATAAGTAACCCGGTTATCATTTACCTGTATTATCTCATAAGGTCCTCTATATCTCGGATGGAATTTATTCTGTGTCAAATTTCCAGGTAAATGAGCTTTCAATCCTACCATTTGATGCATTTCATAAGGGACGAACCTATCATGACTATCCTTCCAACACTCCTCCTCAGTGGGCAAAGGCAATCCAGTGTGCAATTCGTGCGCTCTTTTTAATATGTTTTCACAGGGCGTGATATGGGTCTCTGAATGAGTGGTATGATTGTACACCAGCAAAACTTGCGACAATTCCTCATCCCATTTATTAGACTTTTTAATAGACATCCTCAAATACTGACTGAGGGTGCGGTTTATTCGCTCTACAGCTCCGTTAGATGATGGTGTATATGGCGTGGTTAACACATGTTTAATTTGTTGTATCTTAAGGAATTCCTCAAATTCTGGCCCTATGAACTCTTCCATTATCGGTTAACAGGCGCTTCTGGTAGCTTTGGAAGGAATGGCAATATACGATGTTGTACTGCTTTCGTTACATTTATACACTGCTTATTTCTTATGGGAATAGCAGCTACCCATTTTGTAAAATGATCTACCATTACAAGAGCGTAATTATTTCCTTGAGTGGAACACGGAAACTGTATCAAATCCATCGCTACCAATTCGAATGGTCTGGAAGTTACTATTTTTAATGTAGGTGGAACATACAGTATGTTAGAGATCTTAAACGCCTGACATTTATAACACGTTGTTGTGATATCGGAACATATGACTGTAATTTTTGGATGCCATATACAAGTTATGAGCAATGAATGCAATTTAGTTTTCCCAATGTGAGCAAACATCCAGTGTGTTTTAATAGCCACCTGTGTTAAATACTGTTGCGGAACTATAAGAGCAAATTCTCCAGTAGCAAATTCCCTATACAAACGATCGTTTCTTAAATAAATATATCTACTTACTCGCGCAAAAGGTTTTAAAGGTCCATTAAACGGCAAATTCCTAACTATGGCTCTTTTCAGCCGCCTCAACGTTGGATCCGAATTTTGCAGCACTAGAATATTATCATGTTCAATCTCTAAAGGATCCACTATATCCTCTGAATCCATTACGATATGGTGTATCCGGGGATCCCGGATTTCTTTTACCACCTCCCCACCGGTGTTTTGGGGATTGTTTGATTTTTCTTTGACGACCGTCGTTGAAACACTAGGGGAAGCACTTGCCTCCTCCATGGACTCATCTAACAACATCCACTCCCGGAAACCCATTGACGACATTACATTAACACTCGCTGTTTCTTTCTCAATGGCCGCCAAAACCCTTATTGGTACATGGGGTACCAAGAGATTATAGTGAACTCCACCACAACACAACAGATGACAAATATCTTTCTCTGATTCCTTCCCAAACTTCAGTGGTTGAGTATCTCCATTGTACACAAAGACTTGTAGATGGTGTAACTTTGTAAACGCCAGTATTGCTTGAGTGAGAGGAGGAAACTGTCCAGCCTGTTTCATTAATTGTAGCCTCTTTGTAATTTGCCTGTCATCTTTCCCGGTGGGTAAACCATATGTTGATCGATTGTCGATCATCTCTTGGACAATGTCCTGTCTTAACTTTAAATGATGGTCCAAGGACCCATACAACCCCATCGACAATGCTTGAAAAAGCGAATCACCCCCACCAGGAATCTTTACTTCAGAAAATCCTCCAGGGATGGTATTTGAAAGAATTTCTTCGGACTCCACCAAGGCTCCCCCCATTGGTGATCGGGACAACGCGTCAGCTACTTTATTTTCCTTCCCTGGGATGTATCTCAGCTCATAATCGATGTCGTTTATTTCTTCCAAAGTGCGGGCTACCCGAGCATTCACCAATGGCATACTATGTAGAAATAGTAATGGTTGATGGTCAGTGAAAATAACCACCTTGATTCCATAAAGAAAAGGTTTCAAAGCTCTCACAGCCCATCGTATGGCGGCTACCTCTTTCTCAGTTGTGCTATAGCGCTGTTCTGCTTTATTAAAGGTTGTGGAGATATAAGCTATAGGGCGTTCCACATCAGATTGGGTCTGCGCAAGACACGCTCCTGCCCCGATATCAGAGGCATCTACATATAACAATAAAGGCTTCGCTTGTTCTGAACGATCGGGATACGATAGGACCTGTGGTGATGTTAATTCTTCTTTTAGAGCTTCGAATGCCTTTTGACATGGTTCCGTCCATTTCAAGGTTTTAGCACTCAATAGTTCGAAAAGGGGTTTGGCAATCTCTGAGCAATGGGCGATGTGGCGCCTGTAAAAGTTCACCATGCCCAGAAACTGCCTCAACTTACGGACGGTAGTTGGAACTGGAAATTGCATGATGCCTTGCAAATTTGAATCCAGGGGAACCATGCCTTTTTCGGAAACCTTATGTCCTAAGTACTGTACTTCTTTCCTAAGGAGAAATGTCTTCGCCGGTTTGATTTTAAATCCAGTTTCTTTAAATGCTGACAAAACTTTTTCGAGGACTTCTAGATGTTTTTCAAATGTTTCACTGAGGATAAGGACATCATCCAGATATACCATGCATTCGTTCCATGGAATATGTGCCAGAGCATATCTCATCCCACGTTGGAAAGTGGCCGGTCCATTCTTTACACCAAACGGCATCCGCAAAAACTCCCAGTGAGACAAGGGAGTGGTAAAAGCTGTCTTTTCAATACTGGTCTCCTCCATCTCTACCTGGTAGTATCCTTTGATCAAATCTATGGTGGTAAAATATTTCATTCCTTGTAAACTGAACAGCATGTCAATCAGATTCGGGATCGGAAAACTATCTCCTTTAGTAATTTTATTTAATTCTCTGTAATCTATACACAATCTGATTGATCCATCCTTCTTTCTTATCGGCACCACTGGGGCTGAATACGGGGACTTGCTCCTCTGGATGATTCCCTCCTCTTCCAATTTCTTACAATTTGCTTCTATTTCTCTGAGAATGGGACCTTGTAATCGTCTGACTGGCACTTGCACAGGATCCTCAGTGAGTGTTTCTATTCTATGCTTAATAACATCGGTGCAGCCCACATCAGAGTCACCCAAACTCAAGACAGATGGATATTTCTCTAACAGTTGAATTAATTTTTCTCTTTGATCTATTGTCAAATCGGCTTCCTCCAGTCGAAAAGCTTCACACAAATTTTCAGGTGTCCACTCAGTGTATTCATTTGGACCTTTATCAGTTAACTCGACAACTTTTATATTTGGTTCCTGGCTAATTCCTATATCTAATCCTATCTCTATTCCTACTCCTAACTGTCCTATTATAGTCCCTTTCTTTAACCTCCTTGGGAACTCTCCCTCATTCTTAACTAAAAACATGGCTCTATCGCCCGTAAAACTAACTAAAGCAGGATCGAATTTTATTGTATTTGGCAATCCCGGACTGGCCTCCACCACAACCGGTTGCTTTAGGGGAACTCTTCCACTCCTCTCTACTTCCACCATCAGGCATCGTCGAGGTTCTATAATCACGGACTCCACTAGGGCACAAGTCTCTTCCCTGGGGTTGCCCTGCCTTACGTCCACAGCGACGGTCTGTACGAAATTCCCGCGTCTAATCACTAACTCTTTACGGTACAGATCCGGCAATAGATGTTCTTGATTTAATATATCAAACCCCAAAACCAAATCGTAATCGGTTAGTTGGTCAGGTACCACAACAAAACGACCCGGCTTCAGAATATAATTTGTAGACAACCTCAAGGCTATTATTACTTCCCCAAGAACAGGAAACCTAACATTCCCCAATCCTGTAACTCCCCGATAAGCGGTAGGCAAAATAGGGCTTTTGTTTTTATCTAATAGGTGGAAACAACTAGCTGAAATAAGACTGACTTCCGCGCCGGTGTCTACAAATGCTGTTAGTGGCTCCATGGGTGGTTGATCCACTAGGGTAACTTGCAAAATTAACGTTTTCTCAGGAGCCTTTATTATATGATAAGATATCATTGCCCCAGGACACAGTTCTTCGGCATCATTTCCTTCTTCACCCTGTTCTTCTGTTTGCTGTTCCTGATTGACAATCAATGTAATCCTTGTGCCGGTCTTTTCACCTTTCTGTTCTTTTTCTTCCTCTTGTGGATTCTGTAGTTCTTCTTTACTAGTCGTTTTTAACAATTGTAATGGTGCTGTCTGATGATGGATATTTTCTGGAAGACTTTCCTGAGACCCTCCAGGATCATCTTCAACTGAGTTCATAATATTACTTATTGCTTGTTTTAAGTCCCTGACTGTGGTTGGCTCTGACATGAGGTCTTCCATGCCAGAGACTACACATTTCCCGGTCTTTGAGGGCAATCCTTACCTAAATGTTCTTCCTGATAGAACGGACAAACTATTCGAGGTGCAGCAGCTTGACTCCTACCATTGGGGCAATCTCCTACCAGATGACCCACCTCTTTACACCTCAAACAACGATTTTGCTTCAGATAGCAATCCTCAATCAGGTGACCTCGTTTGCCACAATACATACACTGGGGTCGAGTCCAGCACTCACCCATAGTGTGACCCCTTTTCTTGCAATGACTGCAGATGGGAACCTGTGCACCATTTTGGTTTCTTTGCTGATAGCTTTGATAATTTGGCCCCCCTCTCTGTGTATTCCTATACTCCCTCGATGGAATCCCTCTTTGTATGTGGGAAGTTGGCGGTTGATACCCTGCGGATGTTGCTGGAGCCTGTTCTCGATTATTCATTGTTGTACTGGTGTTTATACCTGGAGAACAAGCTACTTGGTGCTGGAGTGCTACTTGTGATCTCTGGCAGCAACATAAACCTTCATTATTTCCGTACCTCTGGGGTGCCATCTGAGTGGTGAGGTCAAGGTGGACATCTGCAACGACTGCGTTAAATCTACTACCTCAACTTGCGGGTTTCCTTTGTTTCCTTTTCCATTATTTTTTCTATATACCTTGTCCACCATGACCACCAGTTGCTCCCATGGAATCAAGGAACCTCTCTGGATCTCCAAACCCATCAATACGTCCTCCAACCGAGTCGTCACTGCTTCCGGTAAACTTTCCAAAAATTTCTCCCGCACCATAGGCAATTTCTTTACATCATTATTGGGAAAGGCCCTCTGCGCCAGACCCAGCAATCGTAGTGCAAAAAGGGGAATGTCTTCTCCCTCCTTCATGACGGCCTTTGTGAAGCCTGAGGTTTCTGTATTGGCTTTCTTATCCAGTTCTTCCCTAAACCACTGTAAAAGCCGAGACTTTACCAATCCATATTCCGATGCTGTTGCAGCTACTATTTTATAAGCCTCCAGTGCGGACCCTTGGAGATGACTACCCAACAATGCAACCATCCCATCCGTTGATCCGGGATACTGGGCAGCACAATACCTTTCAAATCTTTCCAAAAACTGAACCATGGTCTCACCAGTCTCAATTCTATATTTCCCCGGTGGTATCACTTTTCCTGGTTTTCTATCCATTGACAACGACGCTATCAAAGTGGTCATATTTTCCATCAAATCCTTATTCTGTTGCAATATTCCCTGCAGGGCCTGTGAATCAATGGTCACCACTGTGGGATTTCGAACCGGGGTCTGATTCTCTTCAGATGAATTAGCAGGACCCGCCTGTATTCCATTATTGTTTGGTGGAATGGGGATGTGACCATCCTGAACAATATCTCCTTCTTCTGACTTTTTTTCCAACAAGGCATTCATTCCATCACCTGTCATTTTGATAATTCAACCAAATTCTGGTTCCGATGACAAATGAGTAATTGGTACTTGGCAGCCGAGCAGAGCGAGCTTTCCTAAAAAGGAACAACTACGCTCTGCTACCAAATTATGTTATTACCTTTTAACTTGACGAGAGAAAGGAGGTCCTTACTATCCAAGAAAATCCTTTTCTTCTCCAGAAGGCTCTCGTTCTCTTTCAGCTGGTACGAAAATTTGTGACGAGAGTTCTTCCAATAACAGAGTTGTTGGACATGCAGTGGAAGATCAACTTTTCTTGCTTTTCTTTTTAAATTGAAATCCAGTTATTTAACCTTCTTTTCTTTTCTTGGAATTATTCTGCCTGTTGGAAATAAACTAGGTGGGATTAAACTGCAACCACAGTGGGGCTATATCCACTTTTATTGATATAGTTACTCACCACTTCTTCTTGACACTTAATAACTTTACCCATCGACCAAATGCTATCTTTAAAAAAAAACAGAATCTTTAAAAACATGTATTAAAAAATATATGTTGAAACTTTAATTTATTTATGCTATCTTTTAAAAAAAAACAAAATCTTTAACACATGGATTAATAAAATAGATGTGAAACTTTAATTTATTAGAAATATAGTATAGAAAAATTAATAAAAAAATGCTTTATTTAATTATTTATATAATAAAAATTTTTGCGGTATTTACATATCTCTCTCTTGATTGTTCAGCACGAAATGTATATAAATATATATATATGAGTACGTATACTCATATATATATATATGGAATGAAA
>JABUQX010108739.1:15000-27524 GCA_015478945.1 Trachelipus rathkii | reverse complement strand
CCAATCGTCCATATATCAAGTATATTTAAATATCATTTAGTAAAAACCTATGCATGCGTTCTTTAATAGTACGCTGCACTCTTTCAACTATACCCGCTTTGTTTACGGAAAATGTATTGTAATAGCTATACCTTACTCCTCAGAGCAGCTCCTGAAACTCACGCCCCTTGAATTCCATTCCTGAATCTGTCCAAAATGATTAGGTGTTCTCCGTCGTCCTCTATAATTTCAAAGCTACAGCATCGGCAAGCTGTAGCGACTCTTTTATGCTTTTATTAGGCTTCAACCACAAAGTATTCTAGAGTATACTGTCGAATTTGTAAAAAGTAATAATTGAAAACCTTCATGTTATAAGAAACTTATATTAATCATTCCGATAAATCTAACTGTCATATGCTATCGAGCTGCGGAGATATGGGTTTTCCTGTAGAAATTTTTTGGCTACAGTTGATGTATGTTAGTAAATGTCTCTCTTCTACTCCGTCAAAGATGCCTTCTTAACTCTTTTTCTCTAATATTAAGTGGATTACAACACGCGAAATCTTAGTGAAACTCCCATCTAAAAACCATGGGCCATCCTCTATATATAGTTAATACTTAATCAATCCAGGTCCTCCCGTTTGTTCCTCGCATGTTACCCGAATTCTGACACACGTGTAAGCGTTGATACTATAATATTATTACGATATCATAATTACTACGTATATATCTGTTCTACATAGTGTATACTTTATGACTGGTCTGATGTAGTGAGTATATATATATGATCTTATACTATTTTAATACAAATATATAGTATATATATAATATATATATATATATCTAGCATATTTGAAAGTTAAAAGGGATAAAGAAAAAGATTTTAAAATAACATTTTAATATCTTTATATACAAACATTACAACTAATTGATATATTTCGATTAAACATAATTACATTAATCCAACTTAGACCTTATTATAAGTTTTTGCTTAAGTCGCCCTCTGAACACGTTTAAAATTATCTGATGCGTACAAAGTGCCTATGGACTTGAATGCAGGTCTTGGTTTGTAAATGGCGGAGATAATTATCAAGTCTCTAATTCGCGTTTATTTAAGATTAAACTTCTGGGAAATATTGGAATAAGCTGAAGGTTCTTGTTTGATATCATTCCATCCTTTTACAGTGCCTTTCTTCCAGTTACGTGAAAGAGATCAGCTATCAAATCCACCAATTACTTTGAGCCTTTAACTTATTTCATCTATCAATTATCGATGCTCCCCTGCTCATTCCAAAGAATTAATTGCCGCCTTTTAAATATTAGTATAAAGCTTATTCCTGATTACCAGCACTTCTATTACGGTAATCTCCTCTAGGATATTTTAAATTTTGATCTTCATTTTTCACTTCAACTTTTACTTCATTTATTGGTATTATCACATCATTGGGATTTTCAATACGTAGGGACGGATGTAGGTGCAAGTCTTTAAGATCTATCAATTTTTGTTAGCATCTTGGTATAAGATGCGTTTCTCAATGGATGTTATATGTCTAATTTAATATCCTGTACACTTCTTTCTCAATTTGGTTATCTGTTCACTTTAGGATCTGTATAAGCTAGAGGTAGAGCTCTGCTGCGACAAAAGAGTTTTGTCGCTTCACAATATAAGAGTTTGGTTGTCCCCCTGGCACTGTGTGTGGCTGATGTGAAAAGTTGTATGGAATGTCAATGATGGGCTGTAATATCCGCTGTATTGGGGTTGGTGAACTGAATAACTCGATTGTGGATTTTGCGCCAGAGTGCTGGCAAGAACTGGCCATAATTGAGGTGCGCATGATAGGCTGATGAACTGATTCTGTACAGCTCTGAATATTATATCTTCATTTTCTCGATACTCATTAATGGAAAGTTACAGCAATCCTGTCTTCATTATGGCCGACTAGACCACGTATTACAGGGGAGCTAAACGGACGAAGAGAAAATGGCAGGAATTACTACCTCTCCTCTGCTGTATGTAAATCCGTACGACACCTTGCCCTTCCTTTATTTTTCCGCTATACTTTCCTCTTACAGCTTGTGTCTCGTCGTAGCGTGTGAAGCTTTTTAATGATTTTCATATGCGACGTTAGCTTACCTTTAGTCTGTTTAAAATGGAACATTTCCTTTATAGATTTAACAACCTTCACATAAACACACTGGATGAATTTTTTATCCTCACAGATTTAAGTCTTTACGTTTTCATGATGGTTTCAACTTTTTTAAATTTTTTTATAAAGATGGAAAACTTAGCAACTAGAGCACCATTATTTTCAGGTTATGTATACAGTTGTTCTATCTCGTTAGTGTAAATGTTGGTACGGAGTCAGTTACTCTTGCGTGTTTTTGGGGTCGAAGATTCACACATTCAAAAACCCGTGGGGATCGATTAGTAAACCTCTTTTATCTCTATACTTTTAAGAACTCTTTCGCTTTGAAGAGGAAACATTTGAATGCCCAATACATTAACTTGACTTCATGTCTCCCTTCTCTGTCCAAACAAAACAGTAAATACTTGTGTTTATAAGAAACATCTTCGCATATGCTGCTTGATTGAAAAATATTCTGGCGTATGAAAAACACAGAGATCATTAGATGGTCTTCGAGAATAAACTGTGAACGCTCTGCTATTTCCAAATTCAATTTTGCATTAAATCATCTAAGTACCAATAATGGGTGTGCCCCTTTGATAGTGTCCAGCGACTAATATTAATGCCATTCTCATGAAATTGAATCACATCTTAGTATCTTAAATTCTTCCTGTATAACCATTATATACACCATATTATTTTACTACAGGGTCCTTTCAAAAATCTCCTATTCCTTAAAATATTTAAATAAAGAAAGGTTTCTGCCCACCAACACCTGTTAGGTCCAGCTACCAAGACATGTAGCCTCGGACCTTCGGAACGATAAATTCTCCACATCCATATCCGTCAAGTAGTAATGAATAATGATTTAATTAAAGTTGTAAATCAGTAAAATAGTTTTTTAAAAAATTCGTACAATTTTATTAAAATAAAATGTTATATAACCGAAACTCTGTGTGCTTTTATTATCCTTACATTACAAATTAAAAATAAAAAATGTATAAACCTAATATTGAAGAAGAATAAATAAAAATGTGTAATAAAACAAAAATTAAAAAAATATAAAAGAAAACATATATTGATATACAAATATATATGAGTAAAACAGTAAAAAGCAGAAATTTAAAAGCGAGCTAAAGCAGGAAAGTCTTTAAAGCAGTTAAAGCCAGAAAGTCTTAAAGCAGTAAAGCAGAAAGTTAAAGCCATAAACATATGAGTTTAAAGCAGTAAAGCAGTAAAACAAAAGTTACTTACTAATCCCCCTAGCTAAACACCTCTATTGGTTTAGTGCTTTATCTGCTTTAACGTATGTTAATGTATGTGAGTTTAAACACGTAAAAGCAGAAAGTTATAAGCAGTTAAGCAGAAAGTTAAAGCAGCTAAAAGCAGAAACGTTAAAAGCGTATAAGCAGGAAGTTTAAAGCATAAAAACGAGAGTTAGAAACAGTAGCTAAAGCCAGAAAGTTGGAAACAGTAAAGCAGCTAAACACAAAGCATACGAATCCCTAGTGTGATCAATAACACCTCTATTGTTCTTGATCTGTTAAGCTATGTAACACGATATGTTTTTAATAAAATTTCGTACAATGTATTTAAAACATGAATGACTCGTAGATAATATTCTTGTGAAACGACATTCTTTGATATAGTTACTATTGATATCAATTTTTCGTTCACGCGTTGAAGGATTTAGCGTCTCGTGTATCGCACCGGCGGCGGGGTTACGCCGGAAATTATTGCCGCCTGCGGCCACCGCGGCGGGCGGGAAAACGCGGAAATTATTGCGCCTGCGGGCGCACGCGAGCGGCGGTTTCGCGGTAATGGTTCACTCTGCGACGCGACTCGGAAACGTTGCGATCACTTGTCGCAACTGGGGCGTAAATCTTCTTTAGATATATATCTGTCTCATGCTCTATAAGATTGTTATAAACTAACGTAGAACTAAACTATCACGTAGGAAGCTTCTAGCAGCTTGTAATATGACACCAATCGATTCTCTCATTACCTTATTACCTAGGGTAGACACCCTATATTAGGGCTATTCGGGGCCCAGAACAGGCTAGAAAAGACTTGAAAAAAGTGGCACTCAGGTTGCACTATGTGGCACTCACTTGGTACTATGTGCCACTCACTTGGCACTCATTGCACTCACTTGGGCACTCATTGGCACCACTTGGCACTCACTGGCACTCACCTGCACTCATAAATACTCATAGAACACTAATGAACATCACTAGATACTTCCTTACGGTGATTGGGAACCAAAAGTTAGGGCATCAAAGTTGGGGCATCAATAAGCTGGCAGGCGCACGCCTTACCGGCCGGTGGTCACCAGGCCTGCAGGAACTTTGTCGGACAGGTGAACCGTTGTAAGCGGGCGCTGGGATGCCGACAGCGGATATCACCGAGCTTAGACTCGCTATGTCGGTCACGATCTCGGAGTCCAATCCTTACATGCAAAGGCATTCATAACATTGTACCGGTGAGAAGACAAAAGTCGAAGGGCCAACAATATCATGTAACAAACCAGAGGTTAAATATCAAAAAAAGCTAGTCCCTAAAGAGAGACAAAAAATTACCGTGGGCAAAAAATGACCCATACGGGTATCCGTCAAGGGTGCGATTGTAAGTGTGTCTGCGTGTGTTAAAGTGTAAATGTAAGTTTCTATGGGTAAATGTAAGCTGTCATAGTGCAACTGTCTGTATAAGTGTAAGTGTGTCGTGTTGGTGTGTTCTGGTGTTTGTGCCAGTGCGTCAGCATTCTGAGGGTGGTGTGTGGTGTGATGTCCTGTCGACCACGCGCACCTTGTATGGTGTTCAAGGTGGAGTAAGTCCATACAGCGTTCAACGTCAGAACACGAAATATGTGACGGTGGGCAAAAAATTAGCGTGGGTCAAAAATGACCCATGGTGTACGGCAAGGTTAATGGCGAAATATCATGGTCAAACAAGTTAAAACATCAAAAAAATAGGCGCAACCCATGAAAGACAAAAAATTAACCTGGGTCAAAATTGACCCAAGAAGACCAAAGGTCGCTGCGCGAAAATTTCCGTTGGGCCAAAATTGTCCCATGCAAGACCACAAGTAGCCCAAAATTTACCGTGTTTCGGCCAAAATTACCCTGAGCTGCAATGGCTCAAACCAACGTAAGACATTCATAGAAATAGGCTAGCCCCTAAAGAAGATCAAAAATTACCGTGGCCAAAAAATGCCCACGTCGAAAACTATTAGGGTGAAAATTAGGGAGGGGATACGTACAACCGTTGCTGACGCAACCGTTTGCGCAACCCTTCTTCGAAACCCTTCTTCGAAAGGTTGCCAAAAAAATTAGTTGACAAAAAAATTAGCGTGCCAAAAAATAGGGCCAAAAAAATTAGGTTCCAAAATCATTAGGCTTCTCAAAAATAGGTTCTCAAAACAAAATACCGTGGCCACAAAAATGAACCCATGGAAGATCCCAAATTCAGCCAAAAAAAGGTAAAGGCCCAAAAAAGTCAAGGCCAACAAAAAGTTCAAGGTCAGGTAAAAAAAAATCGGGCCGAAAAAAGTCTAAGCCCAAAAAGGTCAATGCCCAAAAAAGGTCAAGGTCACAGTAAAACGAATTGGGCTCAAAAAACTATCACGTTCCTGACGGTGGGTCAACATGCGACAACCACTACAATATTACATCCCTACTACTGAAGATACAGCTCCATTGCAAAGAGTGAAAACCATACGCTGAAGTATATACTCAAAGACTAGCATCAAACCATTACGCCGCAGAAAAGATTTTTCGTAGCGTGCTCCAGGATCAAGATGTTTCGAGGCATAGGAAAGAAGATGCTGCGTCCAACTGACAGAGCGAAAACCGTTTTTTTTTTCCCCCCCTCCCACCCTTAAAACCCCTGGCATTTACATTAACTACTAACAAAACAATCTCCTAATATTATAATAACCTCAAATAGTTTATAAAATTAATGACCCTCAAATAATTACCTTATCATCAATATTATACGCTATAACACATCTAACACAAAAATAAAATTCATAACCACATAAGCATAAATATAATATTATATATAATATAATATATATATTTATATATAATATATATATATAATATTATATTAATATACACATTAAAAAGATAGTTATTAATTTATGTTAAAATAGATATATTTTAAGATATATTACTCTTATTATAATATATATATATCATTTCCTCCTTCAGGGCTTTATCATTTATATTTTCATTTCTGATATCATACTTAATACAATGTATTTCGAATGTGTTGAAACTCTACTTTGATGATACATACTTTCGAGTGTATCTAATAGGCAAACTATTCCCAACAAAATATAGAGGGAAAACTACCCTCTATTAGACAAGTTTTATGTGTTCTTTTCTTCAACCTCGTAAGTGGAAAACTAACTCTCGACAGTGAAACTAGTCATTTTGGAAAAAAGCTCGTATTCCGACGTGAGTGATGCTCAACATTGTATAAAGAAATTAGAAAGTGTATATGAAGAGTTAAGAGGTTTGCAGAATAAGCTCAAAACAGGAAGTTGAAAGAATAAAATAAATAAAGCCGCTTAGACAAGCTTGTTGATATTGCTCATAGAAACCTCTACCACTGATAAAGCTCTAGGACAGTTTTACACATATTAAAAATGAGTAGAAAGAACGATGCCAAGATTGTATGCATTGCATATAAATGGCAGTGGAAAAGAGAATTGCAAGAACGCGGAAGAAAGAAAAATGTTCCATATTGAAAATAAATCGAATCTAGAATTTACAGGTGCAGTGTTAACAATTTAAGCTCTTTAACTGTTCCTTTAGTCTACTCGAAATTACTTCATTTACTACTTAACTTTAGAAACACTGATTAATCATTATTAATAATTTATATCATATAATATATGTGTGTCCAATTTATAAACATTTAAAAAATATTACAACGGAAACAGCGCTTATTGACTTCAGAGCCCATTTATCAAAGACCATATAGTTTTCATCACACACTACTCCACTCGACGAAAGGTGTAGGCCTGAGAACCGCATCAGTACGCACTCACTCATCAAAAAGTAAGGTTAAGGGTACACAAAATATAATACCTGAAAAATTGCTGCCTGCTTCGTAAATGTAATGAGTATTAGGAATGCTGGAATATTTTTATCGAACAATATCGAAGCCCGGAATGACGTTCGATCCTTATTCCAATAAGTCTCACACATACAACGTGTAGACAAACGTTACGCACGAAAATAGCAGAAACCCGATGGAAGCATTTTCAAAATTTGATAATTTGCAGCTGTATTCATTGGATGGGAAAACTATTACCCATATCAGCAATAAAAAAGAGACAGGATAGGCAAAATATTGCAAAACGAGATTGCAGATGCAGTCATAGCATCCAGTCATAAACAATTCGTCAGTAGAGAAAACGAACAACTGCCCTACGTCTATCAATCACCGTTAGATATGGGTATGTCACAATAAAATAAAAGCCCTGGTTGCGATATAACTTCCTTCGAACTCTAGGCTCAGATTACTTAAAATCAGGTCGCCAGATTTATTAAACAAATGTTAGAAACAATTTATTACATGTCACCAGCAGGCACAATGCCCTATCTCCATGAAGGGAATTTTAAAGAGTGCCTTTTCGATACAAATGATACTTCTATCTAGTACGCCTGACTTATTCCGCTTCTTAATGCGCTTTAAAGAATTTGCGCATAAAAATGCACCCAAATCCAAATCTTAATCCACCGAGGAGTGACGAAGCGCATTAATGACAATTTTGAAGCCCGAGAGCTTGCGAATATTCCTTATCACTTTATATGAATCAGTAACTGAAAACACAATTGCCTCCCATATTATACCAGCAGTCTCACTTCTTCTCCAACTATTCCTTGAAGAAGACCTCCCCTGAACTTACACAGTTAGAGCTCCTGAGCATTTCCCACTCATGCACGGCCGATGGCAAATGCACCCTTCCTATACTCTTCAAAGCAATGTTTTATACAAGTCAGAGACCAGAGAAATAGTCCGCATATGCGTATTAAGCTAACTTTATGTAAGCCTCTATACTACGAGAGCCGAGCGCGCGAGTGCACTCATTAAACCTCCAAATCCGATTCTCTTTGTCTTTAAAAAAGTCTAGTTGCTTACAAAAATATACCAATCGTAAAACTTCTGAGCCCGCACTTTCCGAAAATTAAGACTGCATCATATCGTACGCTTATCTAAATTCCAGAAATGTCTGCTATAGTTTTCTTTCGCAACAACCTGAATCAGTTAATGACAAAACCGAACATGGTTGCTATAGCTCTACAAATAATAACCTGTAAGGCTAATTTGGCAAAAAGCAATTGAAATCTAAGCCAATACAGAATTGCGCTATTGCAAACATAGAAAATGAGTGACTTATTTCACGATAAACCAATTAGATTATGAGACGATTCATCTACCTTCGGGTTTCTTTAAAATGGACCACTAAGCATGCGGAAAAAAGAACTCAATACAGACAATGTTCTTCACATTTGCAAATTCACACTTAAAAGTCGTTAACTGATACGGCCGAAAGTAGGAATTAAATTAATACAAAATAAAAATAACCAAAATAGAAAAGAAGAAAATACATTCTTACAGTTGTCAGTGAATACCGTAAACTTTTCCCAAATATTAATAAAGAAACATAGCTACAATCTCTATAAGGCAAGATCCAATGGCTGGACTGATCCCCATCTTTCCGCCCCACTAAAAATGACATTAAAATTCCGAAATTTCAGCCGTTTTGACTATATAAACACCAAAATGTAGCTTTTTTGCACTCTAAAACGTTCATTTCCGGTTTTCGTTCTGTAGTCATTCATTTCACGAATTTCAATTTCAATGTTGCATGTCTGGTTTACATTCTTCAAAATGAGGTCCAGAAATTTTTGCCGAAATAAAATCATACTGGAAATTTACAATGAAAAGCTTTGGTAATAAATTTTTTCAGTAATACTTTTCGAGTTGTTTGAGTTTGTGCTCAGCGTTGTCAATTTCCAAACCCATTTTGCGTGGATTTGAAATGAAAAAATTGCGATAATTTTTTATCTGTTCGGAAATGGATGAAATTTTGAGGGCTTATGTAGTGATGCACATTTTATACTTAAATCATTTCTTTGTAAATGCATTAGTTTTGATTTGTTCTAAGAACAAATTTTCCAAAAATAAAAAAACACCTTTCAAAGATCTTCTCGAGATACACAAAAATATCTAAGTAAAAAAAGAGCCATCTTGCGATTACATTATGCCCTGAAGAATTTCGTTTACTTTCGCACCCGAACAGAAAAAATAATTATCGCAAATTTTTCATTTCAAAATCCAAAAAAAAAAAATGGTTTTGGAAATTGACAACGCTGAGACCAAAAACCTACAAAAAAATCGCAAAAAAGTACTTTCTCTATTTTAGAAATAGACCTAATCTATGCATATTCAAGTTGAAGTCATTTCGCAAAAAATTCTGAACCTCATTTGAAGAATTCAAAAAAACATGAAATTGAAAAATTGAAAATCTGAAGAATGACTACAGACACCAGAAAAAAACACCGGAAATAAACGTTTTAGAGTGCAAAAAAAAGCTACATTTTGTTTTTTATATTTATAATTTCTGAAAATTAAGGGATTTATGTCCATTTTAGGTGGGCGAAAATGGGATCAGCCCCGCCCCCAAATTGATTAATATAAATCAAAAGATAAAACAAATAATACTCCTTCCAAGAAATAAGTGAGGAAAATTCCATAATCGAATGCAAGTCCCAAATTTAATTTTCATGCAATAATAAAATTTTCCATTCTAAGATTTTTCTATTTTTGAATCATAGTGCGGCACTTGCCTAAAACAAATTATATAATATTTGAAAAATACATTTTAATTAATTAAATATAACAAAAGATAAACCTATAAATAATATGAGATTCCATGATAATGTCAAGTCCAAATTAAATTGTTGCAAATAAATAAGATTTATATTTCTGGATGATATTTGAGTTGAAGCGCCACAAACCTTAACCAAATTAAATAATATTTGAAATACCGTGTTTTTTCTTGAACAAACTATTTGATGGAGTTGAGTATCAATAGAAATTTAAATTTCTTAAACATTGGCACGGCTTTGTGAGCGCGCTAATGATCCCACATTGCCGTGATGCGCTACATCGAAGATCCGTCGCAGTCTTGTTACCTCAGGGTGATTTTTCTGATTGCGTACGATTCCTCACTGGGTGTATAAGGATAAAGTAAAAGGGAGCTTCTTTTCGACCTTTCGGCATTTTTCTGCTACGCACACTGAAATCCCAATCTGGAGATAGAGGGAAGGTTATATATATATATATATATATATATATAAAATATATATAGATAATATATATTATATAATTATATATAATATATAGTATATATATATATATATTATATATAAATATATATAATAGTATATAAGTATATTATATATAATTATATATATCATAAATATATAATATATATTATATATATATATAATATATATATATATAAATATATATTAAATTTATATAACTAATATATATATATATAGCTATATATATATAAATATATATAGTACCTTTACTATGATCCAAATTATTTTTAATATTAAATTGCCAAGAAATTCGTACTTAATAACGGAAGAATTTCTCTTCATAATTTTAGAATATGTCAATTAATTTTGATTATGTAAAAACCAGTCTGAAATATTGTTAACAAAATTACTCAAAGATATCTTCTTTCATTTACATATACATATATATATAATATTATATATATATATATATATATAAAATATATATATAAAAATATATAATATAGTAGTATATATAAATATATATATATAATTTATAGTATAATATATATATTAATATATTATATACTTATATATATATTATATAAACCGTGTTTCGGTATTTATATATATATATATATATATATATATATTTATATATTATATTATAATATATATATAGATAATATTATACTTAATATAATATAATATATATATTAATACGCTATATATATATAATATATATATATATATATATATATATAATATATATATATATATAAACAGATCTTAAACAAAGAACATATAATGGGAAGGTAAAGAATTACGCCTCTCCGGATTGAACCACCGTGTGTTGCGAATGAGGAACATTATACCCGATGCTTTACCACTGAGCTATCCCCCAACCCAAAACAGTTGGTTCAAGAACAGTTTTAAGCTTACCGAGCCCCCGTCCAAGCGACACCACCAGATGTCTAGCCTGTCTATCCTTCTCTTAAATTAATTGTGTAGAATTAAAATGCATATACCAATGTGATTTATATACGTCTTAAACAAAAACATTAAATGGGCAAGTAAAGAATACTGCTCTCCGGATTAAACCACCGCGTGTGCGAATGAGCCAATATACCCAATGCATGTACACTGATGCTATCCCCAACACAAAAGTGTTGGGTTCAAGACACAGTTTTGAACGACAGAACTTAACTGCAGGAGCTTATATGAATTTTATCGAATGCTCTTTCTTCACCGAAGCTTTTGACCAGTTTCTCCGGTATGGAAAAGTTCATCTATCATTAGATCACCAGGTGTGAACCTAAAGCTTTTTTCTATTAAGTGTGGACAGCAGTCCTCGTTCACTTTACTTTTGCATTTATCTAGACAGTAACCATTTTGTGTTTATGTTCGATGCTTATCTGCTATGAGGTATAACCGATTCTTCAGTTTCATTTCAGATGACATTTCAGTTTCAAATGACTCCTTTTTATAGGTTTTTTCACTTACTGCCGTATCTATTTTATACTTTTTCCGATGCTCTTCTTCTTGTTTTAAACGTTTCTTTACTCTTTCTTTCTTTTCAGCTTTTTTTTTTATCAATTCCTCCTAAAACACAATTTCTTCCCTTCTACCTCTGACACACAAGAAATTGTTTGTCTTCCTCTATTAGTTGCAAAGCATTGGCAAGAGCTATATCAAATAAGTTCCATTTTTCTTTTTAAAATTTACGTTCCTTTTGCTTTCTATCTAACGTTTTCTATTACAATATTTCTGAAGACCTCTCTATTCATTATACAATGCTTCCAGTTTTTAGACTTCATACAATGCATCAGCTTCTCTATATGATTCTTGCCTTTTTCCCAAAAAATTACCGCTCAGAAAGTACAAGTCTGCACTTTCCCGTAGATTAGACTTCACCATTTCATATTAATAAATAATACTTGAAGTACAAGTTATTTGGAGTTGTAACTGGCCATCCTAATATTGCATTAGCTACAAAATTCAATCAGTAGATATTTACCACCGTAAAACTATGAATACTGCAATTACATTTAAGAGCCATTTTTAACAAAATACGACACAAAATTGCGAACAC
>JABUQX010108739.1:0-10000 GCA_015478945.1 Trachelipus rathkii | reverse complement strand
ATACTAAGGACAAAGGATTTTATGGGATACTGCTTCTAATTTTCGTCTTATACATCTATCTCCTACCCCTAATGTATCTTGGACATTTAGAGCACATTTTGAATCGAGAAACCTCAATGTAAGCTCATAGTTTGCTCTTTATTTAATATGCACTAATTATTGAGTGTCAATTGTTTAATTATTAATAATTCTATACTATAAAGTTAAAAACACATATTACCGAAAGAGGAGTATAATTTGTATTATCTTATTTGTCTAGTTTTATTTGGTTTAATAGTAAATCCCAAGTGGTTGACTATAATTATATCACTCATTGTAATTGCAACAGAACCTCTTAATATTGATTAATCGTTCTATTTAGCTTAATGTATATTTATATTAAATAATAATAATAATAATTTAATAATCAATAATAAATTAAATATAATAAAGAACTAAATTATTTAGTTAAATACTGCATAGCTAACTACCCCCCGAATTGCCATATTATTACTTAAACAATTAATTACCTACTTTGTTTACTAGAAACTAACAAATACTAACTACTCAATAAAAAATAAGAGTACATACTACTACTAGTGCTACTAAACCATAACACTTAACTAACTAAACTACTACTATAAATAGTATCCACTCCTCCCCACTAATCACGTTTATAGATATATAATTAGATTTTAATCTAAATTATATAATAAGTAATGAGAGTGCCATATAATATATAATTATATCCAACTACATTGGACACTATCAATAATTAAAATAATTAATATGACTATTATTTATGAAATAATATACAACTCACTGACCTATTCAGCAGGCGTTTTTGAAGCCGCGTCCGTTCCATATATACGGGAACCTGGTCAGGTCTCACGCACCACGTTGTTTTTCCCTTTTCTAAACCGTCGCGAGCGAATTCTCTCCTCACCTTATTCTCGAAACATATATAATATTACTAATAATTATTTTTTTATTCATATTAAATTTGTTAACATGACGAATAATAAACAATTTTGTTCTGTTATTGTTTTATAGTGAATATTTCGTATTTTGAAAGTATATAAGAGACATAATTTTATAAATATGTGTATCCAAATAAATAACTTATATTGTCATTGTTTTTCATATTTATTCTATATATATATATAATCATTAGTTTTGACTAAGCAATCGGACGTTTTCAAACGTTTCTTGAAAAATAATTTCTCTTGATTATGTTATCATTTTTTTCATATAAATACTATCAAGTTTATTAAGTCTCAAAATTTTTAGCATTTATTTTCTAGATGTTAACAGTAATTCCGTATTAATATTCCATCTCATTGTTTTTATCCATTTGTTATATTAAATCTTGTCTTTCTATTCTTTTATTCTCATTTTTTAAACAAAGAAAATAATTATACTCATCAAAGTTGACATGTAATATTTAAGAAAATGTAACATTCATTATTTCAAGTTGACATAAAATTTTTCCTCTCATCACTTCTCTGGTTCCTCTCTCTAGGTGTGAAAGATTAATACTTATCATTGTGATTTTGAAACTATTGATATATTATTTTATTTATTACCATAAATTATTTTTAAATTTAATTTATTTCACTTTGCCCACACTGATTTTAATAACTATGGTATTTGGTTCAGAAATAGCTCTAATGTACACGAAATTAATAGTCAAATAGAGTATTAAAACCATTACATTGTTATATCTCTAACTCTCTTCTAGATATATGATTATATTTTTAATATATTATATATATATTTATATATATAAATATAGAATATAGAAGAATTAAAATATTATATATATTCCGTATATTATATATTATTGTTATAATTTTTGGTTGAATAATAATATACATTTATACTATTTTCTTATACTTTTGAGCCCTAGACCTTACGCTACTCTATTCTAATACGGCTTAGGAATATAAAAAAAAAACTTATATATAGGTAACTACATAAAAGAGTATAAGTAATTATAATATATAGGTATAATAGCGCTAGGTAAGCTAGGATAAAAAATATATGATACTTTATAAATTGTGTGCCTTTGTGACGTATCTACATGCAAGGAATATTGCACACTAACAAAAATAGTACTAACGAAAAATAAGCAATTTTGTTGTTAGTATACATTATCCATAGTCAATAAAATTGAGACTTTTATTAAAGGCGGAAGTTGAAAAACTAATATTAATGCGATATAATATAAAATATTTTTCTTCTTCCCACTCCTTTTCTCTCACTCTATTCAACTTGTAAAAAGTTATTGTCACAGATTTAAACACGGCCCAAAATGTTATCGCTATATAGAGTTTGGTTATATCTATTTTATATATATTTAAGCTATTATTAATATGTAAACTATATTACATGTGACCCCTCGACCCAAACCACACCATTTCATAAGAGCAAATATTTTCGATGTAGAAGTTTATCATATGTGCGATAAAAAGTATATTATTATTATGATTATTTATATATATATTGAATTATTTATGTATACATGAACGACAGCGTAAAATCAAATATTTTTCATACCTGCGATAGGGTGAATGTAGCATATACCTTCATTTTCATGTTATTTATTATATATATGTTAAAATGTCAGAAGATTTCTGTTTTAAAGATTAAATATATATTAGAAAATTATCATAAATTAGTCTATATTGTATATATTATTATTTATATATTTGAATTAAGTTACTCAATGTATGATGTAATTTTTTATCGTTAGGGTCATAAGGATAAATAAGTTTGTGAATGTGAGTTAGGGAGGACAACATATTCATCATTGGGTCATTGCTTAATAGAATTAGGGTTTTTGATATGAAAATAAAAATTTCTGTGTAGAAGCAGGAAAGCGAAGAATTTGCAAAAAGAGCTTCTTTAAAGTTTCGAGTTATTGTAGATAAGATTAATTAATTAAATTATTAAAAAAATATGAAAACTTAGAATATAAGGTGAGTGGTATCGTCTATCGTGATGTTCTGATTTTCCGATCTCTTTATTTGAATTGTACTTACGGGACTCGCACAGTTCACTATGCATAATTCAGTATTCGATGTTTCAAATGATTATCTATAAGGCAGCGTTTCTTAACCTTTAAGCCCTCACATTACCCTTCCTTCAAAAGCAAAAACTGCATAAAGTTAGTAACGTCTGCGCCCACCACCCAAAAGCCGAAACGTAAAAAAGTTAGTAACCATTACAGGCGACCACGCCTCTTTACTCCCATATAAATATAATTAACCTATAGTTTAATATTATTGTTTATTATTATATATTATATATTAATTTTTATATTATTATATTAAATAATTTTCTCTCCCTCATTAATTTATTTTTATCTCTTGCACCCTATATACATATTTAAGATAATAAAATATAAATAATCACTGGCCTGACTATTTACGTTAATCTACATATATAGTTAGGCCAAAAAAAGTACTAGTTATAAGTATACTCACCTACTACCTCACCATTATATATAGAAATTTGGTTATGTATAAGGTAGGTATAATCTTTATGTGAGTAAAAAAACAATTATTAATAATATATTATACAGGTAACGGTTTTAAATAAATAATAATATTAATATAAATATATACTAATATATGTTAAAATGGTCTTAATAAACAGATGATTTCTCAGAGTGAGCATTAAGATATAGTTATTTAATTTATTCCCATTGCATACATATGCTCAATATAACAAATTGTTATATGATAAAGAACACGAAGCTGTATGTAAATAATAAGTGATTAAATACACATTAATAGGATAATAACCCAGCGGATTCTTTCGTGTAGTCCAGTATTATATTAGATATATATTCTTTGATACTCCCCAATCATCCGGTAGCGAACCCAATTGTTTAAAACCGTTGGGGGCCGTATATTTCTTCGCTTCGGGGCGGCCGCCGGCCCCGGTTCACTGGTTGTGGGTCGTGGACCTGATTGAGAAACGGAGATGGCCCTAAGGCTCAGCGTTTCTCTCATATATTCCTTTTTAAACAGTCTCTATCGAGCAGAACTCCCAAGCTAAAAACGGCATAATATGTTACATAAACTCTGCGGACCCAAAACACTCTAACGACATAAAGTTAAGTAACCTTGTGCTGAACCTCCCTAATTACCTTACCATATGAATTGAGTTATAGTGATAATAATAATAAAAATAAATAATTCATAGAAAAAGTAGATAAAAGTAATGAATTTAAGTTATATATATTATTGATTTATATATATATATACTGTATATAATTAATATGTATATCTCACTGGTGACGGAAGCACCGCATTCTCAGTCGGAGGGTTGAAAGGGGAATAACATATAATTAAGGTAATAAATTGTTTTTGGTTCACTAGGAAATTGGGTCTTATCTTTTATTTTTATTATTTTATTATTGATTTTCTTTAGCATGGAGTCTTATTCTATACTATTTATTTATTATTTTAATACATATAAATAATAAATATAATATTTTATATTTATATATAATAATTATATAATTTTTTTTACCAGAGGGTATGATCATAACCTTTATTAGCATAAATATATACACGACTATATTATATATAATAAATTTCCTTATAAAAGATGCTTTTGCTGCAGGGTTTTTGTGGAGTCGGCTATCTCAAAAATTTTTCTCTACCGAGTTCACGGACACTGAGTTCTCGAGCTATACATGTTACTCCAGAACCTTAATACTTCTCGCCACACTCCTTGACATCTAGATCAAAATTACCACAGACTGCGAGATCCCGAGAGCTCGAGTCCGACTCCCACACACACTTTATTTGAAAAATATATAAGACAGGACTCGCGACTCCAGGCTCCACTCTTATATAGAATATTAACCAGACCTCTTAAAATACACGAGAACATTCCGCTTATCCAGATGAACTCTCCGACTTCACACACCTTAATGTCAAAAATTGGCCCGACTCCTGACTATACGCGAGAACTTCAATTCCGATTCAAATTCTCTCAAAACTACCAGAACTCCACCGAATCACGCGACTGCGTCAGAGAACTACGACTGGCTCCGTACTGCCACAATACCTGTCTTCTTTTGGTGCACATTAAGTATTTTTAGATATTATTTATTTATATTAGTGGGGACTATTAACTTTTTATTGAATACAACCAACTGTTGTAACACTTTGATTATTTCATTATAAAAAGCTGTTTTCGTACATTATTTTTTTTTTTACCAATTAATCCTGAGATATCCGACCTCACCCGTATATAGCCGCTCGACCCTTTGGGGGTCGCCAAACCCCCTGGTTGAGAAACAATGATCAAAGGGTATATTATAATTTGTGAACTCTTCAGCAATGAACCTTGATGCAAAAGGTATATAAATAATAATATATAAATAATAATGGAAATAATTAATATATAATAAATTATAATCTAATATAGATAGTCACTAATAGAACTCATGAACTTAAGAAAATGTGTATCATGAATTACCACAATAATAATATAATAATAACTAATAATATAATAATAATAATAATAATAAATAATAATAATAATATATACATAATACATATATTAATAATAATAATAAAATTATAATAATAATTACTAATGATATAATAATAATAATAAGTGCTACCTTGTTTTAATAATTCAAGTAATATAATAATATATATCAATAATAATGTAAATAATTAAACGTTTTATGCATTGATTATTATTATTTTCAAAGTAATGTTGATAAGTATTATTCTAAATAATTATTATTTATGAAGATTCATTCTAATTTAAAATTACTATTAACAAAACTCAATCGTCTTGATATAAGAAATGGCGTTTTATATTTTGTTCGGCTATAATTTATCAATGGCAAAAAGAATATAATAGTTATTCCGAATTCTTTTATTGATCATTTATTATTTTATTATATATCTATATTCATTATTTCAGTATTAAGAAAATTCTACCATAATATCATAACTGACAACTAATCTACTCCACAAACTACTACCACTTCACCACTACGCTTACTTGGATACTACCCTCATTACAATTACTAGTACTTTTACTATTAACTAGTACTAACCATTAACTTACTACTACTCTCCACTTTGCTCACCTCCACTCACACACTAATCATAATACAATATCCTAATAATATTTCTATAAAACCTATAATGCTTAATAAATAATATTTAAAAAATTAATTTAATAATCAATAATAAAATTTTTCTTAAAATATAACAATAAATAAATAAAATGTATTCATATTCATTGGAGGAGTCCTATTTATATTCTAATTATTCTTCAAAAATCAAGAATATTTATTTTATCATAATAATAATTCAAAAATATATATGACTATATTTTTTCCGTTTTTTACATATGATAACGTTATATTTCGTTATAACATTTTAACTTTAATAATTTGTTTTAATCCCTAAACAATTGAAAATTTATTTACATTTTTATATTCATGGGCATCATTAATATGTTATTTGTGCCACATAATTTTTATTTTCAATTTTTATTTTTATTATTAATTTTATTTTTCATTCTCACATTTTTGTATTTTTTATTTTTGCTAAATTTATTTTAATTTATTTTTTTAATTAAAACTTTTACTGTAACAATTTATATTTTTATAGAAATTTGCACTCAGGCCTACATTGCTTAGAGTAAAGGAAAATATATTAGTCTTGCTCAACCTTTCCAAAATGGAAAATGATATTTGAAAATGAAATTTATTATTATTATTATTTTTTTTTTTTTTTTACTATGTTATTCTCAATATAACATTTACTTTATCGTGCGTTAATTTTTTTTTAAGCAGCTCTGTGATGTCATATTCTCCCAATTTCCTGGATAACAATGACAGTCAAGTTCTTAATTTAACGAACCTAGTAGAGTTGAGTATATCAGCAATTGTTGGAGAAATATAATAGCTCTATAACCAGAAAGAAGATTCTGAACTCCACTACACTTATACTAAAATAGAATTCTCTGAAAAATATATATTAATAATATATATTTAAATGCTGCAGGATTTTATTATAATTTATTTTATATCTTATTGTGGGCGTTCAAGTGGTTGTTCACGATGTATTATCTTGGATTTTTAGAGCTAAAATTATATATTTATACGATAATATTGTATTTTATGTGTTTCTTATATATTCAGAGAAGAATTTTATTTGCAGATTATTTAAAATAAAGCTGCTAGATAATAGGATAATAATAATAAATATATAAAATAAAATAAAAATGAATAATAAAAAATATAATAATAGTATTTAGAATACAGATAAAATATTTATTGAAATACAAATTTATTATTAATAATATATAATAATGATACATTATGCAATAATAAATAATTAAACAATCGAAATAATAATAATAATCAATATAATGAGTTATTAAAATAAGTAATTAATAATTAATAAATAAAATGATAAAATAAATAGATAATAATAAATAAATAATATCATACATTAAGAATAGATTAATTAATTAATAATAATAATGAATATATAACCAACCAGACTGAAGAGTCTTTCTACTGATGCTTTATAAGAATTATTTTTTGCAAAAAAAAATAAAAAATAATAAAATAAAATAATAAAAAGTAACTAAAATCAAATGAACGAAATAGGGAACCGACTGAAAAGACTGCTGACGCGCACACACTTTTTTTCCTTTTTTTTTTTCTTCTTTTTTTTGGCCCTGTCCTCTTTACTGGGAATTCAATAAATTGAAACTCGAAAAAATAATTGGTAAAGGAGTGCAAGAGAAGTGCCAAAAAGTGTCAAAGATAATGGACGGTCGTTTGCTTACATCTTATTACGTAAACTTTAAATAAATAATTGGCAAATGCTTTGTAAATATGTGTAAGGAGCAATTTTGCAGCAAAGAACTTAAATAAATATCATCGAATAATTTATGATTGCAAAGACCTGCTTTGTGCACACCTCGCCTCCTTCAAACCATCGATTTTATTAATTTTTTATTTTTATATACTATACATATAATTTATTTATTTATTTATTTATTATTTTATTTATTTTTTTATTTATTTATTTATTTATTTATTTATTTACTTATTTCCTTATATTATTTATTTATTTTATTTATATTTTATTTATTTGACAATTTTTTATTTATTCCTTATTTTATTTATTTATTTATTTTATTTTTTTTATTTATTTGACAATTATTTTATTTTAATTCTTTCTAATTATAAATTCGAATAAAAGCTGATTTAAAAGTTTTTTTATTTACATATATATTAATTGATTATTTATTTATTTATTCATTCATTTATTTATTTTTATATCTGATAATTTTTTATATATCTCCACTAATTATCACCGTATATTCGAATATAATATTATTCTGGCAGTGTTATTCAAAGTCATACTTAATTTAACCGCTTAAATTTTATTTATTTATTTATTTATTATTTATTTTATTTAATATATTATTATTGAAGTTATTTATTTAATTTATATTATTTATTTATATTTATTTATTTAGAATTATATATGTTTTTGTGTTTATTCTTCTCTCTCTATATAATCGATATATTAAAAAATTTGATATTTTAATATAGTTTTGTTTTTATTTAATTTAGTAATTTAGTTATATGTTTGTAATTAGAGTAAACTCGAGCAATTCCCGTTTCTATTATAACATAAACTCTTTTTTAAAAAAACAACAAATTTCAAAGAACTTCAAAAGTTTTATTTTCTTTTGTTATATTTTTTATTATTAATTATTATCTTTTTATACTCTTATAGTATTATTATTATTGATTAATAAATGTAATGTATTATTATTATTAATTTATATTATTAATTATATATTATTACTATATTAGTTAAATGGATATGATTATTATTATATTTATTTTAATATTAGTTTCACTGAGGTATTATTATTTCATTATTTTGTTTTAGCTAATCGGAAATGGTTATAATTAATTTTTTATTATTATAAATATAGATATATTTTGTTATTTGAAAAAGTATTGTTATTATTATTGTGATGTTAGTTTTTAATTATTATTATTATTATTATTATTATTTTATTGGATTTTATTATTATTATTATTTATTATTTTTTTATTATTATTTTATTTTATTATTTATTATTATTAGTTATATTTATTTATTATTAATTATTATTATATTTTATCATTATTATTATTTATTATTATTATTATTATTATTATTTATTCCGCATAGTTTTCATTTATTTGGTATACTTTCCTTTGGACCTGAAAGAAAAATTCTTTAAATATTATTTTGATAAAATAATACTAATGATTTTATTTACCAAATCATAGGTATAATAATTTTCAAGAAGAATTCTTTGCAATGTCAAGTGTAGGTCGGACGAAAATTAAAAGAGCTTGGAACAGGACAAATAAATCAGGTAGTGTTATATTTTGGTTTCTAGAAATAATATTAAAAATAATTTCTTTAAAAAATTCAAAAAGAAATATTTTCAGGAATCTCGAAAAAGCAAAACAGAAAATCGTAGTTAAAAATAAATGCTTATTTTTTTATTATTTGAAGATATTATATATTAAATTATATTAGTGATTAATAATTATATAATATAATTAATAATTATTAAAAATATAATAAATTTATAATATTAATCATTATTATTATTTTAGTATATTATTTATTATATATTATTCAATTATTAATTATTATTATTTATCATGTTGTTATGTGTTGTATATTGAATTGTTAATGTTCTTTTTATTGAATATTATATGTTATTAAAGTATTGTATTGTTAGTTATCATTATCATTAGTAGTTGTGGTTCTTCTTTTAATATGTTGTTGTTGTTGTTGTTTGTTTGTTGTTGTTGTTGTGTTAGAGTTGTTGTTGTTATTATTTCATTAATTCATAATATTATTATTTAATTATTATTATTAGTTATTATTATTATTATTATTTATTATTAAATTAAGATATTGTATATTATTGATTATATATT
>JABUQX010108738.1:0-40394 GCA_015478945.1 Trachelipus rathkii | reverse complement strand
ACAGTTAGCTTTGACTCTCATTCAGTAAGCTCGTAGTTGCCACCAAGACGACCCATATATCACTGATAGCACCTGCCATATAACCTTTCCTAAGTTACTCTAATCATACGCCTGTTGCAAAGTCCATAAACCTAAAATACAATTTATTTTCTCCCTCATTTTCTTCATCATTTTGTTTCAATGTTTAAAGATTTGATCCACACATACCTCCCTACCACTCCCTAAACGCACCTGTTCTTCCCAATCAGTCCTTCAGTCACTCCGAAGCCGGGCACTCTTTTGAACTAGACAATACGAAGCAATTACACCTTCAAACAACCTCAATAAAACTTATTCGCCCCTATAATTTCCTACAGTTTCCCCTTATTTCCCTTTACCTTTATATACGGGTACCTAACTTACCGCCTCTCACTCGCCAATCCTTGGACAACCTATAGACCCCTCTATAGCAACGCTTTATTAACACACCTTTCTCCAAATCAATTCAATCACTATTCTGTCTGCCTTCTTGATCTGTCTCACCTGTTCTTCCAACTAAACCTGCAGATTTCCATTCTTTTCAACCTTTTAAAGACCTCTTAGGCCCCGCATTACCTCCTCCTTTACTAAGATAACCTGCCCATTCCCCAAAATGTATATTCCTTCTTGCACCATCAAAAACGGAAGCCCCACCACGATTTCGCTCGCCGGCTTTCGGCGCGGTCGCGCCGGCGGCCTTCCATTATGTTAATATTGTGGAGATTGTTTCGCAAGGTGTTTCTTTCCACAACGTCCTCTCACACCCATTTCATCAGTTTTTTTTTACTCTCCCCATCTTCTCCTCCTCTCCTCTCTCGTCTCTCCTCTTCCTCTCTTCCCTCTCTCTGCTCTCGCCTCTCTCTCTCTCTCGTCTTCTTCTCTCATCTCTCTCTCATGCCCATTTTCTCTCCTCTCTCTCTTTCTCTCTCTCATCTCTCTTCTCTATCTATATATATTATATAATATAGATATACTATATATGATACTAGTATGTATATGATATATATCATATATATTATTTATATATTGTAAGAGATATTAGGACCCTCTATCCCTATTAACTCTATCATATATATCTATCATATGTATATTAGTATATACTAAGGTAGTAGTGCTAGATAAGCAGTGGACGGGCTGAAAGTGTACGGAAAAGGAAAGGCCTCCGAATCTCTCTGGTCTGGCACTGATGATGCGGGTCTGTCTGGAACCCCCGTCGTGCGTATTCCCCTTTATACCCTTTTAGTGAAGCAAACGTCCCGCCAATGCCAAACACTACTATGCTGAGAGCTCACGGGATCAGGTGCGGCGACGGGACCCTCACTATGCACGGTTCGATGGCCAATTCGTAGACGTGTTCATGCGCTTCGGGCCCAGGGTGGGCCACCGACCACTAGAGATACCGCCCGGCCGGATCACTAAAATCTCCCATTGGCTTATTCCATTTACTGCTCCTATTATGCCATCTTCTTCTTGTCTTGGCCATAGTCTCACAATTTTCTCCCTCCAGACCTAGTTCTTCCTGACTCGGACTCCGACTTTTTTCCAGTTCTCCCAGCCAGGTGTCGACTGTCTCCCCGATCACATCTCACCAGTATACATGAAAGCTTTAAACAAATCCTGACCAAGAAACCATCTTCAAGCTACCTTCGTTATTCCTTGGTATCGATCGCCGTGGGATCGTCGTCTGGGCTGAACGAGGCTCATCTATACCCGCCTTTTCCTGTCAGTCGCATCGAAAAGCAAACTCGTTCTCAATTATGCTCATTGGATCCTCATGTTTATCAATTTCTTGCCTGCATCCACCATTATCTTGCGAGGTCACCCACTGTTCGTAGTACGCTGGCGTCGCCCCTAAGATTGGTCACATTGTGGAACTGAAACGATTGGTGTCCATGTGATTAAAGATTTATACGTGCATTCTGGCGTCCAGTGATCGACTATAGTCCTCACTCGGCTGACTTGATACTTGTAAGGGTAGCATGAAGCACAGGTAATTGGCCGAAGCACATAGACGCTGTCATGTTAGAAGCTCGAGCTCGCGAGTTAGTCTCTCCCCTCGCACTTCCACCCAACCGGGAATTTTAACTGCAACCAAGTTTTCCTGCCTTTATGACTCAGCTAGACAGTTGGATTGTCTGTCAGTCGGAATAAAAGCCAGAGGCAGTTCCCTGAGTTTTGCAAAAAAGATTCTCTTTAATACATCTGCTAGGACCACCTTGTTTCCCTAAGCTGGATCCCCATCTCAGCATAACTTCAAACCACCGCGGAACTGTCCTCGACTACAACCCTCAAACCCTTACTCGCTTTATCTATCCGTTAATTTTCAAAACCAGTTCCTTTTAACCCTCACCCTTGGCCAAATCTCTCTAGACTCTCTCAAACACCCGTTCTCGTTGAATTTCGCAAGCACAAAAGACAAAGTCGAGTCCTCGATGATAGGTGGTTACGGCATCCTCCAGCTCGTTCTTCGATTTATCTACATCATTTCTATTTGCACGATTCTCCTCTCGCCCTGCCTCGCGCCCCGTGATTAGCCACGGCAGAGTTCTGAAATCTCTTAGTATTCAGTAACATCCCCATCTGACACATATACAATTAATAAACCGGCTAATGGACCAATAAATAGCATCGCCTTCCTCACGGTCCGATATTGAATATTAAGCCAATTGCACTTTCCGGCGACTCCATTATATCTTGACACGACGCTTTACGCCACAGATATATTCGCGTCTTACATTCGACTTTCATTCACTTCAGATAGTTCTGAAGGCGTTGTGACAGAAAAAAGAGTCCTCCGAACGCTAGGATGTCTCTATTTGAGCAGAAGGCGGTCATTTAACTGAATCGAGGGATCCTAGTGTGTTCCTCGTCTCGCGTGGGAAACGCGGGCGAATGTGGGTTTAAGCAAGAGTCGGCCGTTCTGCCCGAGTTTCCTCATGTTGTTATAGAAGGCTTTTTCCAATGGTTAAAGACGAAAAATACACCCCGGAAGCACCATCCATCATGCCAAGTTGGGAAGAAGGCTTTCGCGGCAATGTACATGGTGCTCATTTTACAGAGGGGGGATCTTGCGGGTTCCAAAAACGATTCTGTTGGCCCAGAAACCGAAACTGAAAGTTTGGAAACGGAGAATGCGACATGCTCCCAGAACACGGGAGTAGAGGCGTCCTGAAACCATACTTTCTCTCGCATTAAGATTGTACCAAGTAATGCACATAGTGCGGAAAATGTGGTCTTTGGTTATGTGGCGATCCGGCCAACTTTCGAACTTTTCCCAGGGTTTGAGCATAAGGGAAGCAACAAAAACTGTTATTCAGTAGAATTGGAAACGAGGATGTCAAATGCAGTGATTCTCTGATAGTCTTACACGATCGAAGTAAAAGCCGTTGATTCAAGAGGGGTGTATATGACAAGATCGCGCATTCATATAGACGAAATCATCGCCTGGGCGGGCACCTTCGCCAGGTGTATGTTTTGAATTCTCTGCCAGTGTAAAAAAACGGTTGCACGGTATAGATTTTCCCTTTCGCCTCAAAAGTGAAAGAGTCTGGCGGTGTGGTGTTAATTCTCAATTTTTTGAAAGGTTTCAGGATAACAGCGAAAAGAGCTTGAGTGAGTGGGCTAGAAACCAACTATAACCTAATGCATCCTGAACAGCGGCAGGAGCAGAGGAGATCGTGTCGGTTATTTCAGGCCTGTAATGGAGGACTTGTGGTGTGAAGATGTTGGAGTGGCAGATATTTTCTGTGGCAACTTTAACCCACACTAAAGAAAGGGTAGTTGTGGGGTGACAAGTCGAAGTAATAAGTTTGAAACAGTATTGTTTTCTACGGTGTTTTGGTCGATTAAATTCGACGAGATCTCGCCGTCAGCTGCTTTAAAATAAACTCATGGTTATGGGCTTGGTAAGCGGGATCCCACGTTGTATTGCCTGTAGAGGTTTTTTCTTCTACCGGGTGCGTGCACCGTGCAAGAGTGGTTGCGCGAATTGGCTACCTGTAGATGATTGGCGGGATTCAAGCCTTCAACTGCTGGTGATTATTACTTGTGAAGACGAATTTTAAATTGGCCTGTCACTCATCAGTCGGACACCCGCTATTGAAGGGAGAGAGTGGGATAGCTGTAGCCTGGATGATAAAGGAGCACCACTCCGCTCCGTCATATGGCAGCTGGAAATTGGGGTTTTTAACAAATTCGGGGCTTGGGTGCAAGTTCATTGTAAAGGGCTACTTGGGGGTAGGGGTCACTGCCGGGTATATAGTAATCAAGAGCCCAGGAACCAGGTGAAGAGACATCAAGAGAAATGGGAGGCAAAAAGGACTATCAATACCAGACAAGAAGTGTGTGTATCTAAAATGGTTTATCATGTAGGAGTCTGTGTTAAGGGGGCATCTGCGAGCAAAAAGGGATTCTCAGGATCAACACGGATCTAGAGAAGAAGTGAAGAGTCGCCCCATATAGTGGGTGATGAATAGATTCGGAAAGTCTCCAAAGTAATAGACACCGATGGGGAAGTGCTTGAAAAAACTTCGCTAAGTCAGTCTTACTAAACACTCAATACTGGGAGCCAAGTAGATCGGGAACAGATAGTGAGATCGATGGACCAAATGAATCATGTTGCTGCCACTCTGGCATGATGGAATTCTTGAGCTGCGACTTTGAAGAGATGTTATAGACTTATGATGAAGAATTTGCAGGGCAGATACATGAAACCTACCTCTTTCTACAGAAGTTAGCGGCGATTGTATTCCGACGGTTGGAAGAAGTTCGCGATAGCTATAGGTTGGAACGTTCCTGCAACATAGTGCACTTTTGGGGTAGGCCACATATGTTAATTAGTTGAGACCATGTGCTGCAAATTCCAGTTAGCCCGCCACGACTAAATCCCCATTGGGGAAGAAGGTGAGCCATGCCTATGTTTTTGAGAATACTTATGAGTGGGATAGGGTAGTCTCTTTTGGAGACAACTCTGCTCTACTGGCTTGGTGAGGGCTAATATTGGAGGTGGAATACAGAGGTCGAGGAGAGGATGAGGAGAACGCAAAATCCGTGGTAGTAAGGAATTACTAGGTACAGGAATAAGATTTTGGTTGTACAGCCGATTTTGAAGGGGTTTTCCTGTGGTATTTGGTGGCAGCGGCTTTGCACATGAATCCAAATTAAGTCTCGAGTTCAACTCAGTCCATGTTTACTTTTTGGTGACTTGGATTGGTCTTTGGAAGGGAGCAACACCAGGTGCTCATTTCTGGTAAGATGGTAGCATTCACGTATTCTGACAAGGCACAGGCAGATTAAGAAAAGTGTGGTAGACTAGTGGGAGTTTTCATTAAACGGCAATGTATAGTCGTATGCGTTAGGGTGTTACCCACGATCGGAAAGTGTCCATTTTGGGGGGTGGTTGGGTAGTAGCGAATGTATTGGGATCCGTTGGGGTTACAAAAGTCTGGGAATCTGGTAGACATTTGTCGGGGGTGAGTCATCAGGTGGGGTTTATTTTGGCAGACTCCTGCAATCTGAGTTGAGATGGGGAGGGCTTTTTTGGGTTCCTTTCGTGTACAACTAAAGATTCAGAAACGCTTCGGGAGTGGTTTGCATTGAACAGTCCCTCCATTCACCTCCTTTTGGAAGCGCAGGAAGCATTAGATAGAGGAGTCGTCACATAAAGCTCTATTTGTGGAACTATAATCCATTCATCAGCTAAGGTATATAATCTTTGAGGGTGTGCCTGAGGTTGAAATTCGAAAAGGGAGTCTAGAGGATTCAGAAGAGCTGGAATAACTCTTGCAAGACTTTCAGAGGGGTAGGGTTGATGGGGTTTTCGACCAGTTGTGCGGTTGCTTGGGTACGAATCTATGAGTCGTCTGATTTCTGTCTCAGGAATGAGATGCTTACTGGCGAGCGTGCCATTACAGCCTGAGTTGCCATCGTTGTAATCTTATACGTGGGGTCGCTGGTTGTTCTGCTTTAGAAATTCAGATGTTTTATATTTTAGCGGAGGTAAATTCTTTGCGCTTGTTCTTAATCTTTTGTGTTCTGTTTAGGTAGCACGTCTTTTTTCAAGAGTTGGAAGTGATTTGCAAGAGGACCGATTAGGGAACAAAGACGCATACCTCTTATGTGAGTTTGGTGGACTCGTCCGGAGGGAATGGGGCATAAGTTCTTCTTGGTGCGCCTGGAGGGAATGCGCCTCCCATAGCTATGGGAGGGATAGCAGACCGGGTTGGTTTTATTAAGATGGAGTTCAGTTGAAAGCCAGCACGGGGGGGGGGGGGTTAGGGCAGATATGACAGGGCATTTTTGGGCTACGAGAGTCGGGATTTGGGAAGGCGTTTTTTTTTTTAAAACTATTTGAATAGGTTTGGCAATAGTAAGGCAGTGGCAGGCGAGCAGGTTTCAGAAACTGATTGAGTCTCCATGGGATTTGGGGGAAGGTCTTTAAAAGTTTCCCCTGTAAAATACTAAATCCTTGCAGTGCATTTTGGGGAACTTCAAAAAGACCTTAAAAACAACGAATACGACAACATATGCAGGGAGTAGGCAATGCAAGTAGTGCTGGTGTTTAAGCATTTCATACGAGAGTAAGACGTCAATGCGGTTTATTATTGGGAATGGTGCAGAATTTTTGGGTTATCGTTTCTATAATATATATTGTATAACACTGGACCATTGTAGGATCCATGTCTACTAAAGTAATGTTTTAAACATATTCAAAAGGAAAAGTTTTTTAATGATAATAATAATAATAGGGCATATATATAATATATAATAATAATAAATTAATAATAATATAATAATAATAATAATAATATCATAATATACATAATAGATATAATAAATAGTATAATCGTGAATACAACGTATTGTATTAAATGGAAATAGGGAGACAGTTTTTGTTGGTTCGCTACGATTTCTTAGTCAGTGGCTAGGATTACATCCTCATAATTTTATATAAAATTTTACGACCCAAGTGGACCTTAAAACTCGTACAGCGTTTTTACCCATTCTTGGTTAGTTTTGGGCCAGATTGCGCATAACTAATTGGTCGTAACCCTCGCAGTAAGGATTAATGAATGGATGGTATAAGATTTAAATTTGGGATGTCCGGAGAAAATGAGATGATTGAGGGACATGAGCAGGTTCGGCATTCCTTCCTTCAACTAAATCTTGTCTCACCTCTATCCAATCCATGGTTCGCTCGTTACCAGGCTTGGTTCATGGGCGTTGGGAGGACGGCTGGCCATTACAGGGCTGAGAGCGAGGTGGTCGTATCGGGAGTGGAAAAAGGTCTCTCGTGCTCCTATCACTCTCGCTAATTTGTCATTTGCAGCTAGAAATCGTGTGCCAGGGATAGGCTCCTTGGGCGACGAGCAAATCCACGGGCCTTTCATCAAACGGAAGTGCGTTAGACCTCTTTGGTTCTCCTAGCTGACAAATCGTTCTGGGCCTCTTGACAAACAACACTCTAGCACAATACCTGCACTCCTTTTCACGCTCGCTCGATTACTTCGATCTGGATGATATGTTGCTAATTGCTCGCAACTGAAAAGTCCAATCTGCTTCTGGGCCTATTAAATTTTCCTCTAACTCGAACCCTAGGACGATTCTGGTATCTCTTCCTACTACCTTTTCCCTCAGAGTGTCCTACTGCCTTGGGCTTAATGATACCATTTGATTAGGTGCATGGGCCCTGAAACGCTATGAACGTTAGGAAGGTGGGTGGGCCCCGGATGGCATTCCTCCCGAGTTTTGAGGAAGGCGGCCGCTTCTTCCGTGCTGATCCCGCCTCTCGTTCAACTATACTTCTGTCTCAATCCCCTAGCACTTTTCCCTCAGTCTTTGGGAAGGCTCGACATGTCCAACCTATTCCGAAAAAGCAAGCCGCTCGCTGGTTTCCCGGCTTTTGGAACAGGGTCGAGTCAACAGCCAAACGGCTTATAACTGGTTGCTGTACTTTCCAGTTCAACTTTGACCCTGGCTAGGTCTTTGCGGCTCGATGTTTGGTGAATGTTTTAATCTTATATCCTTTAGGTACCTTCACGCGGGGCAGGTGCTCGATTGGACTTTATCACTCGCGTACCACCAACCTTTTACGAAGCCACCGGTCGTAGCACAAAGGTGCTGTCTATCTGCGCACACATGAGTTTTGTGTTGACATTGGGTACACGTCCTGGGCTAGTTCGCTGTGGGTGCTCCTTCTTTCGCACTACCTTCTCGGTTCTGTGGAATTCTCTTCACTTCTTTATTTCGCTGCTGAACTTTAATCCTCCTCGACTTTAAACGCGCTGGCGTCTGTGCTCATAAATGCGTAATTTGCGCTAGCGGTGAACTTTTGAGCGTACTACAACCCCTCCTTGAATAGGGCTCGCCCGTGAGGTGGTGGGTGAGCACGATAAAAGACCAGTTAGAAAAAACTCCTTGGTGCGGTGCAGATATGTGGCAAATTAACTGAATGCTCTCCTACTCGGACCCCAGTCCAAAATCATGCTATATCAGATTTATCCCAGAAAATACCGCAGCTCTTCTTTTTCAAACAAGTTACGTCTCAAGAGGATGGAAAAGGTCGCTCTCGGAACCCTACACAAATTTTTGACTTGTTTAAACTTAAATGTAACCTTATTAGAATTCTAGCATTCACACACACGAAATCTACCTAGCTTGGTATCTAAACAGTTACTCATTTTCAGATATTGCAAATGCCTTCTAATCCCTCCTTATTCCTTTCACACAGCACAGTCAACACATTTCACACCACACACCACTCCCATTTTCACACGTTCTCCTTCATCTTTGTTTAGTCATAGCGAGCAAAATCAAATTGCATTTCTAAATACATCCATCACCCTTCTCCTCTTTCTCCTAACATTTATTCCTCTGACTTCCATGTAACCCATTAGGATTTCATACATTTTCTCGAATAGATAGAACACGGCCGCTACAGCGATCCAGACTCTCTAAGGCATGCAGTTAGCATTCGCTGGCAAAGATAAGTGGTAGTGGGCAGCCAACCTAACTACCACCGTCCTTAGTCGCCTTCTACGACACGCAGGACATACATGTGGGCAGATTTTTTGTCTCACCCAGGAACCGTAGGGATATAAGGGATGGAACGGATGTCTGTAACGGATGTTGTCTAGAAGAGGGGTGTGGATTATGTAAGTGTATATGATATGTGGATAAAAGATGGTGCCTCTAAGATGTCTGGAGGACTGAATGTGGATACATTAGGCACTGAAAAGTCATACATACCATAAGCAATATATATATACTAACTAAGTATATAGTTATATAATATACATAATTATATATCATTATAATAATATATCTACTATTTACATTTTAGGTATTATAGTTATATATATTATATATCGGGCTGGATACTATCATAGTACTTATACTATGATATAAGTATAGTTGCAAATATAACTATAGAATATTATTGAGTTTTAACTTTTAATATTGGATTTCAAGAATTCTTAACTATTTGGTTCAATTAATATACCGGTTTAGACAAATACTCTGCAAGAAATTGGAACGAATGACGATATGAGAAAATATGCCGAATTTTGCCGATGAGGGGTGCGTGCAGCTCGGAATATAATCGTCCCCTGCAGCTAATTATAATATATATAGTTACTATATTAGTATATATAGTAGCATATATATATTACTAAAGAGCCTTATTATTATTATACTATATATAATATGCATCGTATTATATATATATATATATATATATATATATATATATCAAGCTATATACAGTTGTATGATGAATTATATATATATAATCATACGGAATATATAATATATATACTATATAGTAGTAATGGCAGCGTTTGACATATTATATATTACTATATAGTGAGTGATATATATATACTAATTATATAGTAGGTAGAGTACGTCACAGGCTCGGACGTATATAGACAGGATATTAATATTATATCGTATGTATATACCTGAGCGCCTGCTATACATCTAGTAAGTACTAGTATTAGTATTTCTATACTAACGTTTTATTATCCTATGGTTATACGGCATATAAATATAGTATTATATTTATACTAATGGAGCTAAAGGATAGTATCATACTGATGGTAGTTGGGTTACAGAGCGGTTAAGAGGAATATAGCTAGTGAGTGAATTATAATATTAATTTATACATATTTATGATAGCGATGCGCAGGAGGCGACGAACTTTGTGGAGGAGATCGGTAGGATGAGTAAGAGAACATAACTCTTATATTGTAATGTATCACTGAGTGGTGCTGAGATTTGGCTTGTGGTTCTCGGGCGTAACGTTCGGAGAGAGAGAGGGGTAGGAGGGAGAGGTATACGAAGCACGCGCGCGGTTGATGACACGGTTGAACATTGTAGAGTAAGCAGCTCGAAGCGTTCACTGGGTGTGTAGGAGTGGAGGACAAGTTCCTCATGTAGTAGAAGTTATCGTTAGATGGTGAGCAGGTCTGAGTAACATACATGATGTTCTGAGTTAATTTTGTAGGAGTAGGTGTCGTTGGAGCTGAGAAGGGAACGGATGACTGCAGAGTGTCTGTAGGAAGTTTGTGAATGGGCAGGGCACAGGTGCTAAGGGGTGCATTAACATCATGGTGAATGGTAAGGGAGCTAATCCCTTGAAGTTTCCGCAAGGGTCTTACATGAGGGTAATGTTTTACCTTCGTGTTGTTCAATATGTAAATCAGTAGTGAGAACTAGGTCTCGGAATCAGCAAGTTTAATGGATCACTAAAGTCAATGTGTTTCTAGATGGACAATGCTTAGGGGTCATAGTCTGGTGTTGAGGAAGATTGTATATGAAGGGATGGGATAAACGGGTTACTGTTGAATGTGGTGTGTGAACACCAAAAGGGGGTAAAGGTGCATAGGTCAGACATTAAAATTGAAGGTGAGTGTTTGGATATATGGTTTGGTCATCAGGTGGAAAGGACTACGAATGGCATTAGTCGCGGGTTCGGTTAAGACGCGAGCTATGGTATGAACGACGAGTGGTCCGAGTGGCGTTTGGAGGACACCGAACTGTTCCATCTGGGAGGTACCGAATTAGAGAAAGTGATTGAGAGGGTCTTCGACCTGCAATGGGATCTTGAAGACGACGACGGACAATGGTGAGGTTTTCGGCGCATGCATGCGCAGAAGCGTAACGAGGTGCATAAATAGGAGATTGAGGAATGGCCCGGCGTTTATTTGTATGGACGGGGGCATGGGTTCATGGCCCCCTATGGGCCATACGGGATGAGACCCCTTACAGTTGATGCATATTTACCAGAATGTTTGTGACGGGTCCGTACGCCGGTCCACTATCGAAGCTCTGAGGGCGTGGGATTAATCTCTGGTCTGTGGACGAGTTCTCAGCTCAACTTAGTTTTGGTACAGGAGGGGGGGGCGGATATAGGTTGGACTGGCGAGTTTCCCTTTCCGACGTTCTCTGGTCATAAATCGCTTTCTACTGCTTTTCTTTTCCGATGCAGTTCACGCGCACCCTACCCCCAATCTTGGGGCAAGAGAAGATAAAGAAGAAAGAATTTATTATATACTATAGTATATATATTAGTAAGTATATAGTATAGTAAGTAGTTATAGTAGTTATGATGTTGGGTATTATATATTTATGTATATATATATACACTACTATATATATATAGTACTATTATTATATATTATAGCTAACTATATATATATAGTATAGATACTATATATACTAATATATATTAATATAATATAGTATATTATATATATATATATATATATATATATATATATTATATATTAATACTAAACTATAGTATCATATATTATATATATATTTAGGTAATATAAAGCATCCATAAATCAAATAAAGGTATAAGTAATATTGATATTATATTATTATATCTAAGTATGTAGTATAGTATACAGTAGAAAGTAAGTAATACAGTATGGTCGTATTTCTACTTCTAAAAAATCAAAATTTATATATTTATAAGATTAGTCTAGAATCCTATTTTTTTTTTGTCAAAAGTAACTTATTTTGAGATTGTAGTAGTGAATGATGACGTAAATCGATACGGTTTACAATGTACTAATATTATGCAGGGGTTGATAGACCAAGAATGTACTTTGTCTATTAGTAGTCAACTGCTATACTACGCGTAATATCTAGTCATTCATAAGCGCCGAAGAGCCCGGGGAGTCTTCCCCACTCAATTCCTCTATGTATCTTCGATATCGCGGCCATTTGCGGAGTGTCATGCTCGGGGGAGAAGCATTGTGCCTCAATTCGCCTAGTCTACGGTTATTAAGAATCACTGAACGTAGTTAGATTGAGTAGCTTAATTATTAGTCTCCTAGAGCCTTCGTTATATTTGTATGTATCAGTCTCTGTAAGTAGTGATAATAAAATTTAAATATTCTACTTTAATTATATTTCCATTTACTTTATCTCAATAATCTATATTAAAAACATATCAATTATAAAATTAAATGGAAGACGAGATATGTGAATTTAGACTATTAGCCATTTTTCAGTTTCACACTAATGTTATAAATGACATTTCACATCAGTCAGTGGTGATAAGAGAGCATATTGTCTGGTACCCTGAATTATAGTTTAAATTTTGTATATATTTACGGTAGTGTTATCCTTATTTTATTTATTGTTATCAAAAATGTACAGTAAGACAGTACAGTATATATATATCTCCTCTATATATATGTCATTTGTATTGTATATATATATGTATTTTATATATATAAATTTAAAGTTGCATATGATTATATATAGATATAAGTATTTTATTTTATTTATTTATTATTATATATTATGCGTAAAGTTATATATATATAGTAGTATATATATTTATAATACTATATATATATATCGTATATAATAGTATAATATATATATACTATATTATATAACAGATATAGTAATGTGTATATATTTCTTGATTATTCTATGTGTACTGCTTTATATGTTTTTGTTGTATGTGTTATATATTCTATATAGAATATATTCTTTATATATATATATCTTGTGTGTATATATATTAGTTTATAGTATGTAGGTTTGCTATCTGTTGTATTGTTGTTTATAGTTATATTGTTATATCTGTTTTATGTGCACATCCGCGATTGTGCAACTAAGAGGAAACTAAATCGAATGTTATGGAATAAGGTGAGGTTATTAATAATTAATTTAATGTGGATTATTTTATTATATATATTTCTTTGTTTTTATATTATACTCCCTTCTCTTTCCGGTGTAGATTAATTTCCCTCTGAAATTGCTAGTTGTTGTTATATTATTTATAATTGGAATCTTATATCTTACCGTATAGGTCTAGGTAATCGTTTTTTACTTAAAAAACTTGAGTCTAATATTAAAGTAAAAATTTAATTGTGGAAAATTATTTTCATTTTTGTTGTATTGGTACTTTTTTCTATTGTTCTTTTATGTTTATTATTGTTGTATTTGCAAATTAGTGAGTCTTTTTTTTATTGTTTCATGGAATATTTTTTAAACTTACAATTTTATTGCGAAAAATTATATTTGAAATTTATATGTTAAATACTACATTATTAATTTTAGTCGTAACTTCCATGATCATGCCTGATAGTATATCAGGCGAAACAGTAGTATAGATATTAAGGCGCGGCCTCCACAATGCCGGAGCTCGTCGAGGGAATGATGCTCAAACCTCCATGTTGCCTGGACGAGTTGGCAAAGCGTTGCTCATGTTGCCTTGTTTGCCAAATCCACAAATCTTTTCCACAAGAACGATGAGAAAGATTTGTGTATTTGGCATATCTCCAAGCAAATGAGCGAAGGCTTTGCCAAACGACCCTACACAGCACATGGGGTAGAAATGTGTCCATGACGTACATTCGTTATGAAGGAAAAAACCAAACTACAAGCGCAATAAGACTTCAAGGGTTTGACAAACTCTCATATGTGGAGCCGCTTTAAGAGGCTTAACTTTCTTCATTCTAAAAAGTATTTCTAAATAAATTTTCTGAAATAATAATGAATTATTTAAGAAGACATAAAACGACTTGCAAAGTATTGCCAAATTGATACCTGATTTAGAGTTCTTTCTCCTCATCCTTCCTGACCCTTCTCTTTGATTGTGGTTTTTCTTCTCTTCGTCTGCTCTTTTTTCTTTTTTTCGACTTTCTTTTTGGTTTCTTGTATATCTTTTGTTCTTTTGCTTTGTTGTGTTTCTTTATCTTTTTCTGTTTTATATTATATATTAATTATTATTGGGATTATTGATTCATTATGTAATTATTATTGAGTACTGTGATAATATTATGTATATTATTATTAATTATTAATTTATTTATTACGAACGTATTTATATTATAATTGTTTATGTCATTATTATTATGTACATTATTATTATTATTTTTATTATTTATTATTATTATTATTATTAATTTATTATTATTACTTTTATGTTTTATTTTTTTACATTGTATTACTATTATTTATAGAATCAGAGCCACAGCAATCAACGATGGTAAATTCGACCCAGAAAATGTATGGGTTTCGCACTTAGCAGTTCCGGACTCTGCTGCCGATTCCCCTCCAGATGACATAGAAAACCATAGATGAAAAGGGTATTGGGAAGAAAACGTAATGAGAGAAACAGCTGCAGAGAGTTGGAGGCTTTCAAGACTGTTGACAGAATATGGACGAGGAAGCAGAAAAGAAATAAGATGTAAGGTAGACAGAGAAGGAAGTGGTTGAAGCGAAGACTGAGGGAGAAATGAAAAATAGATTATGGAAGTAGAAACTGAAGAAGGAGAAAGAAAAATCATAATCAGAGTGAAAGGAAAGAAGATCAACAAAAGCCGAAATGAAACGGATATTAAATATACAAAAATTTGAACGAAAAAAATAAAGGGTCGCAAAATTTATTGCAAAGGTAAGGCCGCAGCAAAAATAAGAAGCCAAACATGAAATAACAGAAATTAAAACTAAAAATACAAATTCAGATCCAGACAAACAGACTAGCATAATTAGGATTAAAGAAAATCGAAATAAATTACAGAGGTAAAGGGAAAACTAAAACTAATATAAAGCAAAAATCATACTGTTCAACACTGAAGCGGGGAATAAACACGCTGAGCAAATGTTCAGTAAGGCTAACCAGTCTTTATAATATATATATATGTATAATAGCATCTATATATATTGTATATAGATATATATATACTTCAATTACTATATATTATAATATATCTATTTAGGATATATACTATATTAAATATATAATATACTATATATACGTAGTGCTATAGTTTACTTATATATATAGACCTGACGTGGTAAGGTCTCGTGAGGCCGAGTCGGTCTGGCATCAGACCCGACGCTGCTGAGCATGGCACTTCGGCGTCAGCGTGCATCTCACCGCCCGCAATGGTCGGCAGATCGCGCCGCGCGCTGGAATGATCGCGGCCAGGGCCGCGTGTCGAGTCGGCTATCGGCTCTCTGGCGCGCCCGTGTTTTTGTTATGACTACTAATACGAGTAAATGATAGATACGTCTTCTGTTTATTTTTTTTTTTTAACTCTCACCGCCTGTCACTTTCCACTAGAGTAGGGGGATCAAGGGGGTTTCTACTGAACCCATTTTAAATTTTGATCGAGATTGGGAAATGGCTCATTGAAGGGCACGTGTACATAAAAAGCTCGAGAAGGATAGTCCCTCCCACGCGGTGACCCTGACCCATTTCTTCCATATCCTGGTAGTGTGAGACAGTGCTCTGCATCGCAGTCAACAAATGATGACCACCTACGCAGTGCTAATCAACAAGACCTCGCGATAGACTCTCACAATGTATCGCTGCGGTCAAGTGTGGGGGGCATCAGCCCGCAGTTGGGAGCGCAAGGCGTCGATGTAGACCAACGGCGTAGACGCCTTTGATACAAATGCCCCTAGGCCATTCCCACTCCTATTGATACCTTTTCTGTCTGCGGGTGTACTGCTACACGGGCCTCATGTCTTTAAGAATTCCTTTACTAGTCCTCGAGTCCCGTTTTGTACTTTGAAAGTCTCCGCCCAGCCCGTCGATTTCCTACCATACTCACCACTATACATACTAGCGGGTCCTGGTACACAGCAAGCCAACTATCATGTTGAGGCCATCACTTTCCATAGGAACCAAGCCCCATCATCAATGTATTCTCGTCTTCTTCTCATGGATAACGGCTGTGTCTTTCTTTCTGAGCTCACTCACACGTCGGCAACCAATTTCCCGGGTCAGTCTGCGTTCTCGGTAGCTGCATCATTTTCAATTCTCCCTCACAAAGGGAATGCGAGCAAACGGGTTAAGAACGTGAGAGAGGAATAAAGGGGTATCTGTTTAGACATAACACTGGCCCACACAAACGATTTGCGGCAGAAACATTGAGGTGCATTTTATAGGTAGACTTGTTGCGCTGTAATACTACCGATGTATGGAACGACTCCGTTTTCCTAGATTGGCTCTAGTGTTTGAGAGAGATACAGGGTACTCACAAAAATACATTAATTTAACAACAACTTTCATGTTTTAGCGTTGGCAACTTACATTCCACAAAAAAAATCCGAAATATATATCAACGATTGTTAATGAGTAAGTACATAAAAATAGTCTAATAGGGTCAAAACATTAGAATTCAGTCAACTGGAATCCAACATTAAATAATTACAGTAACTCGCTGCGGTGTAGTACTGATTCGTCCTTCTGTGTGCAGACTGTGGAGCCCAGATCGCGTTCGAAAGGGCCTCCCAACAAATAAGGTCTGAGGCCATCATGGTGTGTATCCCATGCTTCCTTGGGGTAATCTTTCCTGTCCATTCACTTGATACCGCTTGATGGCACCTCTCCCTTGTTTCCTCACTATAACGATCCTAGACTTAATCCATGGAAACCGGATCTAAGGTTGACTATGTAGAAAGTGAACTTTAATGCTCATATATACGCACTTCAAATTATTTGAAGTCTGAGAGAGCTTTTCTGGTACGACGTTCTAGCATACGTTGGCAGAGTTTTCATGGTTGCGGCAAAAAGTTCTGTAACAACCCAAGGACAAATACTTTCCGGCAAGTGCTCTCAATATCAGTCATGGAATTTATGAAATTGTCATCCTTGAGTATTTGGCGAATTTTGAGGGCCGCTGAAGATTCCAGCTTTGAGTTTCTCTATACTCATACCCTGGAAAAGATTCTGCAAATATACTTTGAGAGACAGGTTTCACACTTCGCCATACTTTGTCTACGGGCACCGCTAGACAAGTTGCTTTCTCAGTTCCTAGTTTGATGTGGAGTGGTTGGGAAAATAATTTTTCCCCCTGTCAGACCACGTGGTTCCGAGTAGTAATGATATTTGAATGCACCGCGCTATGCGTGTCAGTATTTTTCCGCTGGTAAAGCAGGCCTATACCAAGACTTTTCCTCACGTGTCCTTCTTTAGCCAGTTTCCCACAATGCATATGAAAAAAGGGTACTCTAGTTATCCGCTTTTGCTTGCCCGCGGTAAGATGTTGACCATCTTCAAATCAACGCATATAGACCACTGGTGTTCATTATATCTAAGCTTCTGCAAGATCATTCTTATATTTTCCATATTTCCTCTTTGTCAGTTTTGTTGATGATCCTATGTGAATCGATGCATAACTTTGCATTGTACAATAAAACAACACTTCAAGGCTTCTCCGTTGAACTATCCCATGGAAAAATCGCCAATCTTCTGGTCGGGTATTTAGGTAACTCCATTTGGAGTAGGAGTCCAGGGAGGTTCCTACAGTATAACTAGGTCTTCTTCTCAATGAAATATGGAAGAAGTACTAACTCTCTTGTGGCCGAACACAAAAGTTATTATTACCAATTCGGTAGACCTTTTGAGTACAGTCTTTTGCAGTCTCTACCTATATGAACTGATCTAAAGGGCCCGTTGCTAGAGACTCATATTGTGCTATGGTGAGAGAGACGCTAAGCTTTGTCTCGCGTACGTAGTGTAAATTCATTGATGGCTCTTCCTGGGAGAACTGTCTGCCTGGTGTAGCACAGTACTTTTCTTCACATATTCGAGCTCTACCACTAATCTGTTAGACGTGTTGCCACCAATAATCGCCTGCTCCGCGTACGGATATCTTGCTTGACAGTTTACAGACAATGTAGGGTCTGAGGAGTGTCAGTGACACACTTGGCGATGGCATGACATCCGAGTCGGAGTTAGTGGTGACAGGGTCGCCTGTGTGCTGGATTCCAAATGCCAGGACTACTCTCAAATTATACGTTTCTTGTAAAAACGATTGATACTTATCACATTAACCAAGGACAAAAAATTTAACACGTGCGTGCACTGTGGTGATATCTTTGGCTCCCGCCATATCGCCATAGGCACACCAATACTTTTAAACCTTTTGCTTCGTTTATTTTTCCGCTGCGAGATGTTTCGACACATCTTTTTACAGACATATGGGGGAGCCGCAAGACTCTATCTTGGTCTCCGAGTTTTCAATTCCAAAGTAAATGGCCGATAGTGCTTGCTTCACAGTTCAGTAATATTTCTTCTTTGGCTCTCCGGACTGGCTAATATTCGCTCCACAGATGTAACGCAGAATAGTGTCATTGGGTACTTCAACTGAACGAGGCTTCTTCGTGAAGTACTCATGAGTGTTCGTGAAAATAGAGCAACAAAAGTAACGATACTTATATGAGTAAGAGTAGAGAGCCCCTTAAAAAGACAATAAAACGATCTTACTGTAAAACTATGCATGTAAAAAAGATATTTGGGTATAAGAGTAAGATCTGGAAACCGACCTTGTAGTAATCAAGACACTATGGACGAGACCAGTCTACGTTTGGAAAGACTAATGCTCATTTCTGATCAGCACACGATCGCTCGCCGTAGTCCGTTGCCGGCTGTGCTAGCACGACATCGCTCGTTCCCCGGATATGCTATAGAAATTGCGATAAAATATCCTGGGCCACGCAACAAAACAAAATTTGTTTTTTGTTAGCGGCAGTGTAATGAATCAAAGGGTATGGTGTCTGGTGTTCCGTACTAGAATGAAACATGGATGTGAAGGGGAGTGTGGAGGACCACTCGAAAATCGCAGTAACATTTGGCAAGTAAATGAAGAGGTGATTGAGTGAAATGTGTGTGGGGTTTGGTGGTGCAAGGAGGACACTAGCGGTATTAGGTTGGGGGCTTGGAGGTCATTGGTAAAGGAGGAGGTATGTTTAGAGGTGAGAAGGATATGCAAGATGGTAAATCTGTACAAGTATAGTTTAAATTTCTGGTAAAAAATGATCAAGGAAGGAGGCGAGACTGATGATTGATTGGATTTGTGTAACACATGCATTATGGTGAGGGTATACTTCAGTAGGGATTGGACGGAGAGCAGTTACTAGTCCTTTTACTATAAGCGGTCAGGAAGGGGAATAAGGCTAAGCGGTGTACGGAATTTTGGTAAGCGGGATTAGTTCTACTTGATGTTGTAGGGAAGGATCACTATGCAGTCGAATTTTTGGTACGGATCAAGTGTGGACTCGATAGCATGACGTGGGATGTGATTGAAAGGACTCGATTGTGTGGAAGGACACAGGTGTGATTTACGGAGTGGGTAGGGGATGTGTTGGATCAACATTCTTTGACAGTTGATTAAACAAATGCATTGAGGCAAAAATGAGGGAGAAAGAAGAACTAATTTGTATTTAGAGAGTTAATATGGATTAGTTCCAGCAGGGGGTAGATAGGTCTTATTAAGTAGGTGTATAGTGCTCTAACTGGCAGGCGTTGTTAGTGCTAGTATATGGCTGTTGTGGTATAGCTTCTCGAATGGGCATCAAAAGTATGTACTTGACGATATAAAGCGTGTGTAACAATAAAATGGACAGCGAACGGTGATTGGTTTAGGAGTACTTAATAGATGGAAGTGAGACCAATGCGGAATCCTGTCTAACTGTCTTCCGTTGGTTAACTTACAATTTTGTATATGGATTTGGGGTTATGAAGACCATTAGAGCGGTGGGGTGAGCAGGCCAAATAGCTGTTCAGAAAACTACAGACTCCACGGAAATCAACCACGAGAGACACCGCCCCAGAGAGTACAGGAAGGGTGACTAAGCCATAGGCCTATTATATGCAGGGATGATTTGGTTTTGTGTGGCGACATCTGAATTAGAGGCTGAGGAGATTGGGTAGAGAGATTTTGGCAGGCGAGTTATAAATGGTATGGAGTGTTTGAAAAGTAAAACACGTAGATAAGTACAAGATATGGTGGTGATGGAGGCCAGATCTCAGTGTGAGGTTTATGTTTGATGGTGATCTGCTGGAACAAGTGTCCGAGTTTAACCACTGATTTTAGGCATAAATCAGTGTGGGATGACAAAAGGGTATTGAAGATGCAGGAAGTGTAGTAGGGGAAAATTGTAATCATGGGTACGGAACAGCGGTGGCTAATCAGAATCTAGAATCGTTGGTGGTGACGTCTTAAGTGAGACAATAGTCTTGTGAGTCGCCTCTACGAGGTCTTCACTGAAGTTATGTTGTTACCGAGTATGTTAATGCACTACTGGGTGAGAATAATGGGTGTATCTGGAATCCGACAAGACGCGGTGATACGCAGATCGTAACGAAGTACACAACTGTGTTCAGTATGAGCAACATCATCTATAGAGGGTACGTGTTGTGAGTGTGCGAGTGTTACGAGATCTAATTGACTCAAAATGAGGACTAACGTATTTCGAGAGTTTTGTGTGTGTGAAAGAAAGAGGGTAAAGTGAGAGAAAAATGAAAGATACGTATTGTGATGGGTTTGTTGGACACTCTCAATAATTGGAGTCATAGCAGAGGACGATGATGTCTGAAGTCGAGTATAGAGAGAGCACATGAGGATCTCTCTCTCTGTAGGGACAGAGACAAGGTGAGTTTGAGTTATAACTTTCAGACGTAAAGCAGATGGGTCCTGGGAGGACGAGAAACTGTGAGTTTGGCAGAGGCCTGAGAAAGAAAATGGTGTCAGAATAGGAGGTGAAGGGCGTGGCTTTTCTGGTTGTGAGTGAGGGTCATGTGTTGTGCGCCACCACTAAAAGCCAAGGGGATAAACCTGCACATTAACTAGAGCTACCATGAGTAAGGGTCCGTGCGCGATCCCTTGAACGTTTTGGGGGATTTTCTGACATGCGCACGAGTTCTTCACGTAACCGAAGTTGCGTCTTTGTGGGTAATAAGTATAGAGTGATACCTAGTAATTATACTATATAATATATGATAGTATATATTTATATTTTGTACTATCGATATATACTATACTATAAGCTCATATGATAGGGCTCATATGTATTACGTATACTATATATATAAGTTTATATTACATAATACGTATATAATAGGTATATTAGAGATAATACTATACTATATATACGTAACGTTATATATACTATATATATATATTATATATATAGTAGTGATTATATACTATATAAGTATATATGTATATAGATTATAATATGATAATATATCTAAATCATAATATACATATACGTACTATATAGTGGTATATATATATTTATCATATACCGTACTATATATATAGTATACTATAGTATATATTAGTATATACTATATAGTATATATATATATAATAGTATACTTAATATATAATATAGTATATATATATATATATATAATTATATTATTATAATGATATATAGTACTATATATATATATAAGTATTATATGTATAAATTAACTATTATTTCGCTTTTGTTTCTGAGAAAGGCTTTTCAAGGGAGGTCATTATATAGTAGTATGATATATATTTATATGTCTTGAAGAGGATGTGGTGAGAGGAGATTTGGCAGGCCGTGTTGGTAAAAGGAGGGGCTTGAAAAGTACACGTGGATAAGAGTAAGTTTATGGTCAGAAAAAAGGAGTCAGAGAAAGAGAAATTCCGTTTATGGACGAAGACAAGGACAGAGGAAAATAAACAATCTCATGTTCTGACGATAAATCGAGCAGAAGAAGTAAAGAGACGAAACATCGACTTGTCATGTGAAAGACTAGGAGGGGAATTTGAGGATGACATGAGGAGCACTAAGAAGTTGATATATGGAATGACTAAGAGGTTAAGAACAAAAGATAAACCTAACACGAATGTGATATTCAACAAAGAAAGAGAATAAGACAGCTATAGGATCTAAAGTTCAACTTGTGTTCAGATGGACATACTTAGGGGTGTGCTAAGGTTGTGAGAAGAATTTGATAAATGGAGGATGAACTTGTTAGAGAGTGGTGTGTGGTGTGAAGAAATAATATATTGTTTAATTGGAACGATTTTAACCTTATATCTATTTCTCTTTCAAACTTCCCTTTTGCCTAGCACATTTTCAAAGTCCTGTATCGGGCATGCAAGCCTTCATTCGAACCTAACCGTGTTTTGGATTTTGTGCAACTCCTGTATAATTTAAGTCTTGGCATCTGCCCACCAGAGGCGACAATAAAAAAAGGAACCAAGGAAAAAAAAAATGAAAACTTTTTAAACTTCGTTAAACATGATCTTAAACTCTATGTGGAAACTTTCTGAGTGTGCTAAAAAATGCTAAGATCCCTTTTATCGCATTCTTATTCTCTCTCTCTGCTTACCTCTTCTCACTACTTCTCCCCTCGTCTCGTTTGCTCTCTCTTTTACTTCTCTCTTCTCTGCTTTTCTGCACCTCCTCTCACACGCTCTTTCTCACTTCCTACTTCTCTTACTCTCTCTTCTCTTCTCTTGCTCTCTCTCTTCTCTATCTCTTCTCTCTCTCTCTTCACTTTCTCTTCAAATATTTCACGTTCTCGTTCTCATTCTCTTCTCTTCTCTTCTCTTACGATATTCAAATTCCCTCCATCTTTCCTCCTTCCTCGTTCTTCTCTTCTCTTCTCTCTTCTTCCTCTTCTCTCTCCTCCTTTTCCTCTCAATCCTTTCATTTCTCAATTCTCTTCTTCTCAGTTTCTTCTCTTTAACCCATTTGTGTGGCAGCAATAAACTTTCGATTTTTTCCTCAGTTTTCTCTCTAACTCTCTCGTCATCTTCCTCTTCTGTAGATGAGCCTCTTGGTCCTTTGAGCTCTTCATCATTTAGGTGAATCTTCTCTGTGACGCTGAATTTGTCGAAAGATTTCCTAAGGCTTTCATATAAACCTTTGATTTCTATACTCCCTCTTTCAGTGTCTATCACGACTTCTTTAAATTGTATCCTTCTTCATGATTTAAGCATTTGAAGGAATATTTATAGATAATGAACAAAGTAAAAATATTGTATTAAGATAATTTTTTTTGTGACGTATGTATTAGTATTATTTATTTGATTCATATTTTATTATATATTGATTACTTTATTATTATTTATTATTATACAATAAGCATGACAAAACCGAACTAATATGGAACGCAAGCTTGGCATCATTTCGAAGGCAACTTATTTTTGTTTTTTATTCAAGAATTGTCCTAAGAAAATTAATTGAAAAAATGTTTAAGAAACGGTGTTCAAAGAAACATTTTTTTAAACACGTCTTGCAATCACTTCTTATTATTGATTATTATTATTATTTATTAATATTACTTATTATCATTATTATTACTTATTATTATTATATTATTATGATTATTTATTATTATTATTAAATTATTATTTATTAATTCTTAGCATTGTAAGATAGAATATCTGGGTAACGCAATAGAGCAGGATCGTGGAGTGTCTTGAAAAGAAATTTTAACATCATAGATGAACTCAGAACTCGGAGACCGGAAGAAATTGGAGACATTTTTGATGATGAAGACTACGTTAAGGAATTTTGCGTTTCCACTTCTTTTTCTTTTCAAGAAAAAAAAAAAAAGAACTCTGAAAAAGAAGTGGTTACTGTGGGGAGAAATTGTAAAAACTTTGGTTGAGCGTAAATCTTCGTATATTTTAGGTTCGAATTATGTGTTAAAGATTCCACTTGCTACCATTATAATTTTATTTTGAGTGGGGGGACTTTTAAATACGTTTTCTGTTGTTTCACATGTTCATTCTTCTGTTTTTGACATTTTGTATCGAGTACTTTAAAGTTTCTGAATTTTCAATTTTCTTAGTACTTTTGGATCCTCAATTATTACGTCCAATCTTCCAAATTTTTTGCATGGAAAGTTTCCTATTGTATGAGTTATTAAAATTAAGATGTATTGGTAAAAAATAATTTAAAATAATAGTTCATATATTTATATTTTGAAAGCTTTCCAATATGTTCTATTAAGTTTTTGTAAAGTTTATACGTAGCCATTATTTTAAACTATATTGTATTGGGGTAGTCCTACTTGATTTTGATCCACACACTGTTTAATCTAAGAAAATTGAGAGGGTTCATGCTGTTAATGAAGTTTTTAGTAATATTTTTTTTAAAACTATTTATAATGAATTTTGTAGTATTTGTAACTTTTAAATGGTAAATGTCAACAGTTTCACCCCAATTAACTGAATGACATAAGTAATGATTATATACTTACTATTCTTAATTACGCTCTAAACCTACAAAAGTTTCTTAAATATGGCTATAAATAACATCACTTTTACAGTTCTCATAGACCAAGATGTACTCCATCACTCTTTCTTGGGTTGTTATTCACTCATTGCTCATGAAATAATGATATCTGATTTGATGTAATGATTAAAATATGCTTTTATAAAGTTTATTAAATTTAATGATAAATATAATCAAAATCCGCAAGCACTTTTTCAAATACAATACAATTTCCTTATGAAAGAAGCATATAATATACGTTAATATACTTTATAGATAATTAAATTACCTGTTCACTACTCTACTAGTTCAAGCAATCTTTATTGGTTGAACTAACTTACTTATCATTTCGTCTTTTCCCTTAATTCTATATACATCCTTAATTCTATATCCTCAATATCTTCATCTGAAATTGAAGAAACTGTAAGATTAGCTTAATCAATCTTATACCTTTCTCTTTCTTCATCTTTGCCTTTTTTTTCTCCTTGAGTAGTAACACATTCCAATATCTCATTTCCTTTCATACCCTTTTTTGTTAATACATCCGCCATTTGTTGTTTTGTACCAATCCATTCTATTTCATCAATTTCTCCCTTTTCCTTCATTTCTCTTATTGAAGCTTTATATATTCTCAATCTCGGTTTAACACTCACTTTGTCGACTTTCTAACCTTTTTTAGGTTTTGCTATCTGTTTTTATGTTAATCATAAGTGTGCTACTTAAATTAATTTCTTCCCAGACTTTTATCTGATATATTGCATTTTCGGCAGCTCCTCCCAAACTAAATACTTTTGCTTCTGTTATTGATGTGACAACTCTTTTTGCAACCCTCGATTTCATTGGGAAAGGGCATTTAGTATTCATTGCATCTTTGATGTTTATTAAATTACCTATCTGTGAGTTTCCTTCCACGACATTATTGAACGATTCGTTCACATATTCTTCTGTCTGTAAACTCTCCTTTTATTCTATTTATATAAATTTTAATATCCTTCTCTCCGATTTTCCTTATCATCTTTATTAATCTTCTCATCGTTTGTCTTACCTTTTTTGAAGTTATTGCTAAAAAATCTAACCTCCACTGATAGTTCAGGTCTTGTGTGTTGTGCTAACCAATTTAATCTACCCACCTGTAACCAATTTAATCTACCCTGTATTCAGTTATTTCTTCTGGAATCATTCCCTTCTCTAAATCTCTTCATTTCAGGACCCTATATCTGTTTCACATATTGTATCTGATGAAGAAAAATATTTTTTTTACTTGTGCTACTTTATCTCTACATATTTAAATCTTTTTTTTGTGCTTCAGAACCTATTTTTATTCTCTTTTAATTCTCTTATCACTACATTAAATTCTCTATAACATTCATAACAAAAATCATCCACGTAGAAGCACATTATTCCTGTCATCTTTCCTTTTCTCCAATAGAAGATTGTCGGTTCTAGTCTACATTTTCCTCCACCTAATTCTTGTAATATTTCCGCTTTACTGTCATACCATTTTCTAGCAGCATCTCTTAATTCATACACTTTTTCCCCCCATTTCCAATATTTATTTTCTATGTAAGTAAATTATGCCTTTTTTTACATTAATGGTTTCACATTCCCATTGTTTATTGTTAATTATCGCTAATGTTATTTTTAACACTTCTACTGAACAAGTAGCTGCTTCATTCTCAATTTCTCCTTTATGTTCTTCGAAACCTCTAGTTACTAGACGTGCCTTACATATACTCTTCCCATCTTTCATTTTTTTCTGTTACTATCCATCTAGTTGATATTAATTTATGTCCCTCTCTCTTTACTTCTTCGTATATCTCATTTAAGAGTTTCTTCTACTTCCGGTATTTTGTCAAATTTTTTGTGTTCTTATAAATCAATCCATTTGACCTTTCCATTGTTTAGGTTTAGAATATTATAACTATCCTTTCCAGCTCTACTCGGTATTTTTACCAGAGTTTTTTCATTATTTATCATTTTTCATCTTCAATTTTAACGTTTGGTATCTTTTCTTGTCTTTCTACTCTTCATCCTCCTTTTCATCATCTTCTATCTCACTTCTTCCAGATGCTTCCTCTTCTTCTTTTCTCTCTTCTTTATCTTTTTCCTTCTCTTCATCTTATTTTTCCTGGTGTTCTTGTACCCTTGTGAATCTTTTAATAACAATTTCATAATTTCTGTTTTCCTCATCTAGATCTTTTTCTTCTTTATCTTCTCTGCTCTCTTGTTCAGAATTTTCTTGTTCCTTTTCCATTTTTGCGATTTTGGGTTGACGATAACTGTTTTCCGTCTATCCCTATTACTTTAGCAGGTCTTCTCCATCTCTTCTCGTTTTCTCTTTTATAGTAAATTTTGTCTTCCATTATTGCCTGTTCTATTTTGTTTTCAAAAAATTTTCATTAATGCTCTTTTTATCCTACCATCATACTCTTGTTTTACATGTATCTCTCTAGCTCTTCTCATAGCGGCTAGATTGTCTTCTATTATTTACTTTTTTATTTCTCTATTTAACTGTATCCTACATTCCCCTGTTATATTCGTGAACATGTTTTTTTTTTTCGAAAACAAGTTGGTTAGGTGAGTATCCTCCTTTCAACATTAGACTCTTTTTACCCGAGATAGTCCAATAAATCGCTAACTCCTAGTCGTTTATGTCTTCCTACATTAGTTTCCCAATTCTATCTTTTATTAATCCTACCATTTTTCACATTTGAACTACTTGGACTCTGCTGCAGGGCTTTTAATTTCTATCTCGAAACATTCTGTTAAAATTTTCAGTCCTTCATTTTGAAATTCTAACCCATTGTCCGATAGGAATTTATCAGGTGCTCCAAAAATGATAATCTATTTGATCATAATTTTCAAAACAATTTCTTCAGGTTATTTGTTTCTTATCCAGGTGGCTTGTACAAAATTGGTAGCCTCTTTCTTTCTAACTCTCCCAGATATAATCCTACAACTTCATTAAATGTCAGGGTTTTTCGTATATCTCTTACTCCTTTTAAAATTCTCACAAACCTTTACAAGTTCATTTTTAATATTTCTCTTATGTTGCTCAAAAAATCTTTCCTCTTTACAATTATTTTTAATTAGTTTCTATATTTGATCAAAACTCGCGTGTCCAAACTGCAGATGCACTTTTGCCAATCCTTTCTAACAATTGACATTATCTGTCAACCAGTTCTTCACAATCTAGTGTATACTCTTTGTTTTAATTTTCTCATTCTCAGATGATTTTTTTAGTCTATTTTACACTTCACTTTATATTATCTAAATTTCGCAGACGACCTACTCTTTCAATATCCATCACTAAACCCAAATTTACCATTGCCCCTCTACCTATAAGCCAAGGAACATTAGTCAATATAATTTCTGTTCTTATTCAAACCATCTCAATATACTTTCATTTATTCTCTCATTTACTCCTTTCTTCACACCACTCAACTCCCTAATGCGTTCATTTTTTTTTTTTTTTTTTTTTAATATTTTTAATTTAAATGTTATAGTCTACTCCTTTACCCAATTTATCTACGATAATAATAAATTAATATTTTAGTTTTTTTTAGTGTCAATTAAATTTTTTATATTATTATTTTTTCATTTAACCTACCTCTAAAAATTATTTATCGTTAATAAATAATATTTATAGTAGACTAAACTTATATAAAAAAATATTTAATCAAAAATGTAAAAGGATATTTTGCCCTCTAATAATAGTAAAAAAAAATACTCGCATAACAAAAGATAAAATAAATATTTATATTTATATGGCACATCTCTCCACTAGAGCACGTATCAGTTAGTTTTAATATCATCCAAATTTATTTTTTGACTGACATAGTGAATTAAGTATTCAATATTAGACAAATATTATAAAATATAATTTTTACAAAATGTACACTTGCCTCGAAAAAAACTCGCTTTTAAATAACAACGGAAATTCTATCTTATTGCATAAGGAAACACAAGAAAATGTGCTTTATAAAAGTTACGTTATTATTTGTGCTCACCGATCGTATATAAATGCGTGTAAGTGTGGGACTACTTTTAAGATTTTTTACATATAAATATTTATTAGATGAATTGATATTACTAAGTATATATAAGTATTCTACTTTATGACATTAATAATTGATATTTTATTTTTTCTATATAATTCTTTAATTTATTTTATAATTTTTTACTAATCATATACCACCTTTTTCCATTGAATTACTTTTCTAGTATTATTTTATTATTATCCTCTGATGAAAAAAACCGAAATAGTAGACTTTCTCTTGAATTTTAAAAAATTTTACTTAATGGTGTATATATACAGATTAGTTAATTAATCTAGTGAAAAATCACCTAAAATTACCGCGCTAAATAATAATAAATAGACATGCGTATTATTACATTTTTTGATAAGGAACATAATAACTTAAACCTTTTTTTTCCGATTATTATTATATGTAAATTTCCCATATTCATTTTTATCATATATAACTTATTAATTAATTATAATCTGCTCACTATATTAAAAAATATCATATATATAAAAAATAATAATGAAACTGTTATCTTTCCCCATTCCTTTATAAACAGTGCAGCTGTATTTTCGTGTAGATAAAAGTAATCATAACATATTAACATATATGTTATTTACCAATATTCACCATATTAAATATATATATATTCTTTATTTTGCGCTAATTTCTCACTCATCGGTATACTAAGTAGGATTGTCCTCGTACACCAATATCCAATGCTTCTGGTTTATTTATGGAAGAAAAGATGCACACGCCAAAATAACACAATTTGCGCTCTTCTATTATAAATAAAAAGCCAATATAATACAATGGTTTTTTTTTAGCGTTATTTATCGTGGTAGTAGTGTTAATAGGTTATTGCATGTTCTTTCGAAATAAGAGTTTTTCTGTATTATAGAGATATAATGTAATTAATATTCTCAGAGGACAAGACAAAAGTACAACGTCGTAGAGCAATTCTGTGTGAATACTCAAGGGCGCGCGCAGAATCCTGTTTGATTCGAAAATGCTTATGGCGAAAATTCCTCCAATTTGGATATATCTCCTTATTCTAACACTTTCTTTTAATTCCTAACACTGACTTCAAATTATTTCTGTAGAGATGAACTGTTACTACGTGAGGATATTATTATCTTCATTCGCTTCTTAGAAGTTTTATAACATACTCATAAGTTCACATAACAGATAAGAGGAAGATAAATTACTGATTCGTAATTATATGGTAAGTCGTCAACGGGATCAATACAGATAAGTAATCAACTACTTATCTGTAAAAAATGTTTCTACATTTTATATTATTATTTAAACAGGCGCGAGGTTATAATAAGAAAATAAAACAGGTTCTATTCCGATTGGATCACCTATTAAGATATATTTCACAATGACGTTCTTGGATTGTGAACGTTCTTGCTCGTTCGTGGATACTAGTTAGTGAATAGTATATATATTATATATGCGAAATACATCACCAGTTTATACTATATTTAAATTGATAAGAGACCCGTTTATTTTATACTATACTTTCGAACATCTGGAAGTATATATAGGTTTATTATCAATAAGTATTCCCGTAAACGGATACTTATCTTTCTCAAATACGTCTCAAAATGGACCGGTACTCAGAATATAACGCTATATTTCCAATACCGTAGTTTCTGTGTGCAAATATGATCGTCACCTTTACTTGATACTAGTAGCAGCAGCAGCAGCAGCTAGGCACCAAGGAAGGCAACAACATTTCCTCCTCGATCCATTTGGTTCCCGACGAGATTTGGTTAATAAAGCGTTGAAAGCGGAAATGGAATTCATCAAGTCCATCGAGGCCTGGCGCTCCGTCCTAAAATTAGAAAAGTTTATTCTCGTTGGCCACTCGTTCGGCGCTTACTTAGCAGCTTCTTACGCCATGAACTATCCGGAAAGAATTAGTCACGCGGTTCTAGTCGATCCCTGGGGGTTTGTCCGACACTCCTTATTAGCGAAGTTCCTCCGAAACGTGATTAAATTACCCGTCAATCCATTTTTCTTCAAACGTCTCAAGGGCCCGAAATGTATAAAAAAATTCAAAAATCCACTGGACGAGCACCATTATTATCGCAACATGCCAAACCCCACCGGGGAAGAAGCGTTCGCGATCATAATTTACGGTGTACAGCGCGCCAGAAATTCCATGGGTGAACGCATGCCTCTTATTCCTCGAGACGTTCCCGTGACGTTTATTTACGGCGAAAACTCTTGGGTGGATTCTTCTCCCGCTTTCGAATTTTGGAACGAACGCGAGAACGTGAAAATTATTGTTATCAAAAACGCCGGTCACGTCGTTTTTGCCGATAATCCGGACGACTTTAATTTTCAAATAAACGAAATAGCGATAAGCGTCGATCGAGAGAGGAGCGAGAAAACGATTGTAAGAGGAGGTTGAGGGCCACGTTTACCGACAAAAGAAATTTAATCAATAAAAACTTTTCTTTCCGCGCACTGTCGATTTGTTTTCGAAATAAAGAGAAAGCGATGAATAAGGAAACGGAACTTGCAGAAAAATTGTACTTGGGATTAGTGAAAGAAAGCGGCCGAGAGGTGGAGGAGAATGCCGCTCATTATCTCGCAGCAATTATCGAATTCCTGATAAAAGAAATTATAGACGGTGGAGTAAAGGTCGCGTCATCGGAAAATCGGAAAACATTAACGCCATCTCATTTAAGCCGATATCTGCAAAAAGACGCCGAGCTGAAAACATTCCTCCAGAGAATTTCATTCTAAAACGATTGTAATAATAAGAATATTTTTTTGATGGAAAAACGAGCGTTATATCTTTTATTTTTCATACTATATCGACCAATAACAATAATATTAATATTATAATACCAACAACATGCCCAGTGAAAATAAAAGTACAAGTACTGATTACGTTTCGTTAGCGTTTATTTTTTTTATATGTATTTTTGGCTTGACGATATCGGTTTTCATCTATAAGAGTATTAAAAGTTCTTCGTTGAGGGAAAACGCTTTCCTAAATAAAATTTTAACTTATTTTGAGAAAAAGGCTCCTTCGAATTCTCATCGCGCTCCCGCTTCAGCCGCCCCCGGCGCTACTACTGCTACTAATAACAATAACGCTTCCACGTCCAAGTCCGCGTCATCGATGGACGCGAATCTCGATTTAATTCCCACGATATCCGAGGTTGAGTTAAGTCATAAACTGAGCGTCGGTGAAAAATATCCCCAGTTAATAATAGAGGGCGTGAATAATAAGGGACGCGGGTGGGAAATGAAACTTTTAATTCAAATCGGGAAGAGGCTGGAAGCGGCGGGAAACCGGCCGTTGCCACCATTGTCGCCCGAAACGAAGGATGGCGAAAAGGGCGATCCGAGTCCGGAGAAAGTTTCGTTTTATTCTTTGATAGATATAGAATCGATAACAGAAAATTTCGGTTCGCCCGTTCCGGTGAAAAACTTTTCCCTTTTGATCCCTAACCATTTTTACGACTTGCGAATTATATTAGGCGACTATCATCAGCGCGGAGGCGACGTAGGCAGCGGCGAAGGCGGTGGTAGAACCGTGTACGATAAAATTTTATACGAGGGAAAAGTGAGATTAGAAATTAATCTTTTTAACTTTAGGCCATTGTTGATATCGAAAGACGCTATTCTTTTGTACGACCGTTTAAAACCGGCGCCAACCGCGGAAGAAGAAGAAGAAGAAGAAGTCTTCGTATCCTACCCCGACGGTATTTTCGAAGGGAACGAATACGTAGAGAAATTTCCGAAAATGAAGCCGGTTTCCCTCCCTCCGTCTCAAAGACCTCTTCGATTGAAAGAAAAGTGCAAATTTTTGTCCAACATACGAGTTCTCGAAACCGAAGCCGATTCGTCGCCATCATCGTTTTCTACCTCCTTTTATATAGAGTACGACGCGAAGGACGTCTCCGAGGGAAAAATTTCAACGATGCGAAACCCGAATAGCGAGCTGGAGCATTACGTTCTCCTCTGGAAGACGGACGACCGAGATCGGAACTTTCCACGCGGGTGGGCTTTGTCCTATAATTCAGACACCGACGACGCCGTATACGAACAAATCTATTCTCTCGAAACCGTTTTAAGGAGCGGATACGAAAAGGAAATCGTTATCGCGGATAAAAAATTGGCCGACATTTTAGAATCGGTTAGAGGCGGAGAAATTTCCTCTTCCTCCTCCCCCTCCTCCCCCATCTCCTCTCCATTACGCGACAACTTCAGAGTCAATAATATGGCTCTAGATCTCTGCGTCGGAATCGCTGACGCAACCTTGACGCCGAAGATATTTTCCTTCTCGTCGATGGCATCGAAATATCCATCGTCGCCGCCGCCGACGAGGACCTGGTTTGAGCAAACCCCCTTTCTCGGCGTATCTCTAAAAATGGGCGAGCTGGTCTACGCGACTCACTTTATAAAGCCGGACACGTGTTACAAAAGTTTGTTCCGCGGTTCATTTTCTCCGGACGATTCTACATTTTTCTTCGTAAATAAAAAAAAAGGAAAACCCTTATCCTTCCACGTCGTTAATCGTCATTATTGCAAGAATAACACCGACGGTGACGGAAACGACGGCTCGGATGCAGACCCTACGAGCATACCCGACCACCTGGATATTAGGGCGATGATATGTAAAACCTCTACCCCGATGCCACTCTTGTCTTTACCGTTTTCCGAAAATATAAGTCCGAAACGAGCGTTAACGGAAATCGCGCCATTTCCGCTTTTTACTTCCGCCGTGACGCACTCGCTATGCGAAAATTTTCAATCAGCGGAGGGGATCGTCGTCACGGAAAATTACTTTGACCTACCGCCCATCAGATACACGCGTTTAAACGAACGCGGAAGCCGAGCGAAACGATACGTTTACAACGTTCGGTACCCGAATTTCGAATACAGATACGCGCGCTCCCCGTCATACACGAAATCCGTTACCACCATAACGAAGGAATTTTTCTTAAACGGTCAAACTCGGGCTATAGGAAAAAACAAGCTAAGAATCAATAAAAACGTCGTCGGGTTCGGAATACCGGGCGCCTCCCACACCTCCTCCCCCTCTTCCCCCGACGGACAAGATTGGGGAAGTATTCCCTCTTATCTCTACGTCGTTTATTGAGAAGCATTGAGGAGAAGAGGAAAAATATTGAGATTTGTAATAATAGGTATCAATTTTTCATAATAATATTACAAATATTTTTCTTGTAGGGATAACTCTATTTAGTATTTTAATATTATATATAATCTTTTTGTGAAGTCGCACATTATTAATGGAAGACGTGCGGACTTGCAATAGCGGAGGTTTGGATGGTCTGAATAAGTGCGGAGGAGCGCTAGCGGACTACGGTTTCTCAAGGTGCGGAGGTGCGCTAGCGGACTAAGCCTAAATGAGCCGGGGTGCGCCCCCTCTGATATATATATAATATATATATATATATTATATATATATATATAATATTATACACATACTTTAGTATCTAGTATATTATATATAAATTATACATATTATCTATCTATCTAATTATTACTATATATATATTATAAAATGTTTCTAGTAATATCCTTTTCAGAGAATAATTTTTCAAAATAAATATTAATATCATATATAATATAGTAGCACAAAGTTTCTTTTAATATTTAATGTTCTGTGCAGTTCAATTAAAAGAAAATTTTAATAAAAATTAAATGATAATAAGTGCTACTGAGCATTGAGTTTCGGAGAGAAATTGGAGAGAAGATATAAATTGATTATTATGGACGAATTAAGTAAATACGTCGTAATATCTGAAAATCCACATAATGGAATCGAGAGTACTTCGACTGGCAGCTTGCTAGAGGCAGTATGCAGCCATAAGGTCAAGGATATCTGTGAATTTTTTTTTTTTTTTTTTTTTTGTTTTGTTAACAGTGTCACTTTCCTTTACCGTGTTTCACGGTGCAGGGCTACTATTTTATGGTAGGAAGTGTTATTATCGCATAATAAGTTATAATTATAAACTTTCTCAAGTTCACAGCTCGAATCTCACTTACAATAATATTATCCAGTGATTTTTTTACTAAGGCCCTAACTAACAACATCTTCATCATTCTCACTGTAGATAGTTATATTCTTCTGACAAACAAATATAGAAGCTACTTCCTTCATTTACGCTAGCATCCAAAAATAATCTAAGTACTTGAAAGCTCGTATTCAAACTGCGTTGCTCTGAGTAACGTTTGACATATACTGTAAAGCCGACTTAAGCAGATTAACAAAAGGAGGCTTTGCATAAGAACGTTCCTAACTTTTTTGAATGGTAGTAATACTTCATATTTCGTGATGATTTTTAGGTATATTTAGACACTTTCTAGTGTAGCCTTGAATGTTCGTTTTCGTATGCGTCTCTAGGTGTACTCTTTCAATAGGTTTATTAAAAAGATATATTTTATTCCGCTACAATAGGCTTAGTATATATAGATGGATATGGGGGGATTCAATTTTGGCAAGTCATAAATGAAAATAGGATAATTTTTTTCTAATATACTCACCTCGCAATGAGTTACAAAACTTTCGGCGGCTATCATAACAGGTTGGGCAAGACTCCGCACATTTATAATTTTTAAATAAATTTTTTTGTATGGAGACAATTTTGTCTTGTCATTAGGGAAGAATTATTTCAGAACTTTCTTTCCCATAGAACAGTTGTCAATAAGGGGGCTTTGCTCAGTTATACAAAACATCTTATCTACATAAAAGGTGTTGACCCCTTGGCTAGTAGTACATAGCCATGTTCTGAAAAATTTTTTGTTATTGATTGAATGAATAATAAATAAATTAAAATTTTTTATTTTTTGAATTCGGCAAAAACAACGAAAACGAGAGCAAAAAAAGGTTGGTGGCATGGTAATCTGTATTTTAATATTTCACCGCCTATTATCAGATGAGAGACTTTCACTAGCTGTGGTAACTTCTACAAGTTAACACACATTTTAGATTAATTTTTTCTATACTCAGCGTGTTTGCCGCTGCAAATATCTTCGGCGTCAAGGTTGCGTCAGCGATTCCGACGCAGAGATCTAGAGCCATATTATTGACTCTGAAGTTGTCGCGTAATGGAGAGGAGATGGGGGAGGAGGGGGAGGAGGAAGAGGAAATTTCTCCGCCTCTAACCGATTCTAAAATGTCGGCCAATTTTTTATCCGCGATAACGATTTCCTTTTCGTATCCGCTCCTTAAAACGGTTTCGAGAGAATAGATTTGTTCGTATACGGCGTCGTCGGTGTCTGAATTATAGGACAAAGCCCACCCGCGTGGAAAGTTCCGATCTCGGTCGTCCGTCTTCCAGAGGAGAACGTAATGCTCCAGCTCGCTATTCGGGTTTCGCATCGTTGAAATTTTTCCCTCGGAGACGTCCTTCGCGTCGTACTCTATATAAAAGGAGGTAGAAAACGATGATGGCGACGAATCGGCTTCGGTTTCGAGAACTCGTATGTTGGACAAAAATTTGCACTTTTCTTTCAATCGAAGAGGTCTTTGAGACGGAGGGAGGGAAACCGGCTTCATTTTCGGAAATTTCTCTACGTATTCGTTCCCTTCGAAAATACCGTCGGGGTAGGATACGAAGACTTCTTCTTCTTCTTCTTCTTCCGCGGTTGGCGCCGGTTTTAAACGGTCGTACAAAAGAATAGCGTCTTTCGATATCAACAATGGCCTAAAGTTAAAAAGATTAATTTCTAATCTCACTTTTCCCTCGTATAAAATTTTATCGTACACGGTTCTACCACCGCCTTCGCCGCTGCCTACGTCGCCTCCGCGCTGATGATAGTCGCCTAATATAATTCGCAAGTCGTAAAAATGGTTAGGGATCAAAAGGGAAAAGTTTTTCACCGGAACGGGCGAACCGAAATTTTCTGTTATCGATTCTATATCTATCAAAGAATAAAACGAAACTTTCTCCGGACTCGGATCGCCCTTTTCGCCATCCTTCGTTTCGGGCGACAATGGTGGCAACGGCCGGTTTCCCGCCGCTTCCAGCCTCTTCCCGATTTGAATTAAAAGTTTCATTTCCCACCCGCGTCCCTTATTATTCACGCCCTCTATTATTAACTGGGGATATTTTTCACCGACGCTCAGTTTATGACTTAACTCAACCTCGGATATCGTGGGAATTAAATCGAGATTCGCGTCCATCGATGACGCGGACTTGGACGTGGAAGCGTTATTGTTATTAGTAGCAGTAGTAGCGCCGGGGGCGGCTGAAGCGGGAGCGCGATGAGAATTCGAAGGAGCCTTTTTCTCAAAATAAGTTAAAATTTTATTTAGGAAAGCGTTTTCCCTCAACGAAGAACTTTTAATACTCTTATAGATGAAAACCGATATCGTCAAGCCAAAAATACATATAAAAAAAATAAACGCTAACGAAACGTAATCAGTACTTGTACTTTTATTTTCACTGGGCATGTTGTTGGTATTATAATATTAATATTATTGTTATTGGTCGATATAGTATGAAAAATAAAAGATATAACGCTCGTTTTTCCATCAAAAAAATATTCTTATTATTACAATCGTTTTAGAATGAAATTCTCTGGAGGAATGTTTTCAGCTCGGCGTCTTTTTGCAGATATCGGCTTAAATGAGATGGCGTTAATGTTTTCCGATTTTCCGATGACGCGACCTTTACTCCACCGTCTATAATTTCTTTTATCAGGAATTCGATAATTGCTGCGAGATAATGAGCGGCATTCTCCTCCACCTCTCGGCCGCTTTCTTTCACTAATCCCAAGTACAATTTTTCTGCAAGTTCCGTTTCCTTATTCATCGCTTTCTCTTTATTTCGAAAACAAATCGACAGTGCGCGGAAAGAAAAGTTTTTATTGATTAAATTTCTTTTGTCGGTAAACGTGGCCCTCAACCTCCTCTTACAATCGTTTTCTCGCTCCTCTCTCGATCGACGCTTATCGCTATTTCGTTTATTTGAAAATTAAAGTCGTCCGGATTATCGGCAAAAACGACGTGACCGGCGTTTTTGATAACAATAATTTTCACGTTCTCGCGTTCGTTCCAAAATTCGAAAGCGGGAGAAGAATCCACCCAAGAGTTTTCGCCGTAAATAAACGTCACGGGAACGTCTCGAGGAATAAGAGGCATGCGTTCACCCATGGAATTTCTGGCGCGCTGTACACCGTAAATTATGATCGCGAACGCTTCTTCCCCGGTGGGGTTTGGCATGTTGCGATAATAATGGTGCTCGTCCAGTGGATTTTTGAATTTTTTTATACATTTCGGGCCCTTGAGACGTTTGAAGAAAAATGGATTGACGGGTAATTTAATCACGTTTCGGAGGAACTTCGCTAATAAGGAGTGTCGGACAAACCCCCAGGGATCGACTAGAACCGCGTGACTAATTCTTTCCGGATAGTTCATGGCGTAAGAAGCTGCTAAGTAAGCGCCGAACGAGTGGCCAACGAGAATAAACTTTTCTAATTTTAGGACGGAGCGCCAGGCCTCGATGGACTTGATGAATTCCATTTCCGCTTTCAACGCTTTATTAACCAAATCTCGTCGGGAACCAAATGGATCGAGGAGGAAATGTTGTTGCCTTCCTTGGTGCTGCTGCTGCTGCTGCTGCTGCTGCCAAGAGGCGATTTTTGCGAACACCGGTGGAATAGCGTTATTCGTACCGCCTTTTGAGACGTATTTGAAAAAGTCCGGTCGGGAACTTTGATTAAAACCTATCGTGTCGAAAAGGTAAACGGGTCTCTTATCATTACTGGTGATGTATTTCGCGAGATCGATCCAATCGAACGCCAGACCCCCGAACCCGTGAATTAGGACCACGGGCGTTTTATCGTTAACGTCCCCGTTAAAGATTAAAGTGAAAATTTTGTTACTTTTATCGGATCCCGTGACGACTTTACCTATATCGACGAATTTGCTCTCGTGAGGAATTGTTAATTGGGCGAGGAATCTTTTCGAAGACTTTCTCAATAAAATCGGGATGGAGGGGAACCATTTTCTCCATAAGCACTTTCGAATCAAACAGGATTCGCGCGCGCCCTGGTAAAATTGTTTCGCTTTTCTTTGCTTCGAAATTCTTTTTCGAATTTTTCGCAATCTTTGACCTTCGGTCGATAAAATCTTTTCTTTGGGATTTTTAGGCTTCATCTCTCACCTCCGAGTTTAAGGGGAAGAGGATTATTGAAATTAAATTAACTGCAAAAAGAATATATTTACATATTATTTTCTAGACTTCATGTATTGATTTGTATGTATATATTTGTTATGATAAATATTTAGTGATAATCAGATTTATGTTATTTTTTAAATGCATCGTATAGTTTAATGTGGTATAAAAGGAATCAAATATGGAAAAAAAGGTTTATGTTATTATGTTTCGTCAGTCAAAAATTGTTTTTATTCATCTATTTATTTATTCGCGATTTGGTTTCGAGTAATTTTTCCAGAAATTTTTCAACCAGAGATAAGTCACTATCGTTTTTGAGGAAAAAAACGAAAGTTCATGGAAAAAGGTATGATGAAAATATAACAAATAAAGAATATTTGAAAAATAAACAATATTATAAGTTAAGTTATTTATTCATTTCTTTTATAAATATTTATGTAAAGATCTTAAAGGTCCGACTTACGCTTCGATCTGGGGCAACAAAATACGTAATCTTTTTAAACTTCTCGGGAGAATGTTGCAAAATAAATTTTTCGTTCCTTAGCGAGTTTTTTTTTCGAGGGCAGTTGTATAATCATTTTTAATATTTTTTTTTTAATTGTAAGATAGACATTTTTCAGTTTTCTCTGAAATAATTTTAGGGTAACTAAACTACTTCCGGTGAGATGTTGGCAAATAAAATTTTTCGTCCTTATGCGAGTTTTTTTTTTTCGAGAGTTTTTAATGCTACATTTTTTTTTATAAATATTTTTTTTTATGTTTAGTCCAATAATGTTAGTACCATTTTCCAACGATAAAATAATTTTTAGAGGTAGGTAAATTTAAAAAAAAAATAAAATTAAATTGCATAACCTCTAAAAGTAATTTATCGTAGAAAAAGGAATTTAAGGAGACTACTTTAAAAATATTAATAAAAAATATCGTTAGATCAAGATATACTTTAAACAATTAAATAATGTTTCTTATCAGAATGGATATTTATTTTTTGAAGTAATTGCAACTTTTAATTAAGTCATAAGTATGTTTTTCCTTTCTATACCAGTAATTTTTTAATACTGTGTGCGCGTCACATTCGGGTGACGCAGCTTCCCTTCAGGGGTGACGCGAAAGTTTTGAACATTTTCATTAATTGTCATATTTCAGGTTTTATTTAAAAATTTTAATTAGATTTTCGAATTTTTCAAACTTTGTTAAGAAAATTTTAGTTATATTATCCTTATATACATTCAGTAAGCAAATCTGGAATGCTTTTGATGCCTGTGATTATACAAATAGTTGGCACCTCATAAGGATAGACCTATTTTAATAATTGGAAGACTTTCTTTTAGATCTAACATGGGGTGACTTCGGCAACTTGATTAGTCTAAAGGGAGCCGCGAATCGTAAAGTTTTGAGAACACAGACTTTAGATTCCGTAATTATTTTTTTGTGGTCTCTCGGCGAAAAAAATCACTTAAGGAAAAAAATTTATTTTGCACCATCTCCCGAAAAAGTAGAGAGTAAAGTTATTTCTTGCCCCGAGTGAGGGTACCTTTAAATTAAGATTTTTTTTAGTTAATTTTTAAAAGAAATTAGCAAAAAATCACTTAAAGCCTATAGGGAATGGCCGTCGTGCTTTGTTTTTTTTAATTTTTTTTTGTTT